>BJBW01001412.1:1032-43453 GCA_004320125.1 Scolopax mira
TTTTTTGTTAGGTTTTTTTTTTTTTCATTGGTTGGACTAGATGATCTTAAACTAGATGATCTGTAATTCTGTGATTCTGTAACTTTCTTCCTATTCTTGTTTGTCCAGCGGATTCGGTGTCATTGCAATCAGAATTTCCCTGCTCTCGTTTTCCTGCTCCAGCATTCATGGTTCTTCACCAAGGATCCAGTGCTCCCACCTGTATTCCCTCTTATTAGTCACTGTCAGCAGAACCCATCTGAGCTTCATACCATTCCAAGTCCCCACCACGTATGTGCCAAACTGTCATGATTCAAAAGGAATTTCATGGGGATTCACGGAATAAAAGTATCCCAAGAGATAGACCCTGTAAGTTTAGGAATTTAAAGACAAGAACACAGATTTAGAACCACATCCTTCCACAGCACTGTCAGCAAATTTGACCTAGAGCAACAGGGAAATAGCTCATTTGTAGAGGACCTCTGTCAGAGATTGAATCATCCGCTCTTGCATAACATATTGAGATGTGCTAGTGTCCCACCTGGCCTCCAGAGATCATTGGGTAGCAGCACAGGTGTCATATATGTCCTGTGTCATATCTACCACTCCCATATGGGTATCTCAACTATCTAAAAGTATCTCAAATGGCTGAAAATTCCTGCAAGCAAGCCTCAGTGACCAGCAGGCTGCTGACATATGGGAAGGACCTGCTCATTACAAATAACATCTACACTAACCTGTAAAATCCATAGTAGTTCAACTAGGGCATCAAGCAGCCCTTGGACATTACCTTTTCAAATTAAACTTCTATTCTTATGGTTTCACAGGTCATTAACAGCTCCCTGATCCAGCTGTAACTGAAATCAATTAGACACTGTAGGAGATGTATAAACAGATTTGTCTCCTCAGGCATCTCATTTCTACCAACTGTTATGGGAGATTAGACACCTAGCATGCATGTAGACAGATACTTTATAGAGACCTAAATCTAAATACGTAAATTTGGATGGTTATGTTAAGAAGGCCACCTTCAGGGCTCAAGCTATAGGTGGGCCAACAGCTCAATATATAGTCAAAAAGTATGCATGTGGCAGATCTTGACTTGAAACTTTTAACATCACATGAAGCTTCTGAAAAATGTCCAGGACATCACCAGTTACTTTTATTTCATCACAAGAAGCACTAAGACTTTCTAATGTGCTGAGGATTAGTAACCATCAGCAATTAACATAATGAACTCGAATGTTTTTGATACATCAAAGAAAGCACAGTCCTGTTACTGCATCTTTAAAGAATGACCAGGCACCAAAAAGCAGCATTTCATCCCACGGTTCTGAGGTCAAGCAATCTGCTTTCCTTCTTCCTAATGAAGTTATTAGATTGAAATCCATTTCAACTGAGACCCATCAGAAATAACTGGTGAAAGTCATACTAGCTTTACATTTTTTTAGCCAAAACAAATTTTGGGAAAAAAAAATTGAGAAATACATTCTTGGCATGCTCTAAATTGATTCGACGGTTTTTCAGTGTACTTCGTTCAACAGGATAATGAGCTATATTCACATCTAAAATAATGTCACTGATTTAGCTTTTCCAATGAGTTGTGCTAAGAGCTTTTTTTCCTGAAATTGCATGAGCATCACACTGCTCAGAAAACCGAGAGGGTGGCAGGTCGGTAGATGCAATCCTAAACAGGATTGTGAGAGTCCAGATGGCAGATGTAAAAGTTCTTCTTTTCCCATCAAACTCATCTACACAAATCATGAAATATTTGAGTCAGGAAAAGAGACAAGGAGGTGAGGCTTTGTCTTATCAAGGATCCCAACAATACTTAGCATCAGAAATTCACCAGAATGAGAGACAAATAAAAAAATAATTATAGGATCTTGGATGCAGTGATGTGATTAGGATAAGGATTACTGTTTGATGACCACAATGCAACATTTCTCAGATTCTTGGACAGGACTAATAAGGATGGCAGGGCATGATCATTCCTTCAAGCCCACATTTCTCTCTTTTTTCTTCCCTTTTGCCTTCTCTCTAGCATCTTGAAATATTTATTTCTCACAGAGCTGCATAAAACACATCACGTTTACTGTGAAGTAATAGAGACAGGCTGTGTGAAAGCAGCCTGGCAGGCAGGGAAATGCTATTCTCATGCAGAGGTAGAAGAGGGTCTTTCCCCGGCTCCTTTGTCCTTGCCTGTGCAGCTTTGCACAGTTGCCAAACCCAGGTAGGACTGTTCCTCTTCCCATGGTGGCAATGCCAGGTATTTGGGAGAGAATCTGCACAGAGGTACATGGACACAAGACCGAGGGAGGACAAGTTCATAAGGGGCAAACCATTTGAGATGATTGAAAACATTATGTGGAGAGAAATAGGCTGTACTGGCTATCATCACAGCTTATAGCTGTTATCAACACAGCACAGAGATAGTGGCAACTCTAGGGAGAAGGTGAAGCTTAAATTGCTGTGAAAGAAAAGACAACTCCAGTTTTGAAAGCCCTGAGACACAATCTTAGCAGATTTATCCTGTAGATATAAAACATTTTTCCACATCTAAGTTTAGTATCTTGGGCTAGCTCCGTTGTCAGTGAAGAAAATGAGGTGGGCTAGGCAGCTCCAGTGGGTGATGAATTTCAGACGCCTAACTAGGATGAACAGAGTAGATTTAGAATGCCTGTGCAGATGTCACAAATTATATCTGTTCCTCTCTGTGGATTGTAATGAGATCTGAGGTTCTACTTCAGATTTCAGTGACCAAATGTCTCAGGGCAAGAGGAATCCCACCCAAATTAGCCTTGTAAAAAATTCTCAGTTGTTTAAACAAAGTATAAAGCATTTTGATTACGTCAGATTACTGACTTCTAAGTAATTTAGTTTTTACCATTTTGTGTTGGTTTTTTTTTTTCCTCAAAGTGTACTCAAAGGTAACAACCTCTAAAACCAGCCTCATACTTATAAGAGCATTAAATGCTGCAGTATGAACATTATTTGATGTTACAATATTAATCAGATTAAGGACATCTGGCTTTCAGAAACACAGATATAAGTAGGTCGCTCACTGTTCTGCAGCCACCACTTCTTGATTACAGAGCATTTAGTTTTAACAGGTCACTATTTCAAATGACTTCTGTAATTCAATATTTTCTAAGGATTCTTTGGAAACTCAACAGTCATCTTTCCACAGCACCCATGTATATCACATGGCTTCTTTTTATTTTAAAATTTCATATCAGTTAAGATTTTATTTTTTCCACTCTTACCAGAGTACCTAATAACTATTTTGATTTTCTTTCTGGCTGTCACTTACGCTTCTTCCCATCATGGTACCATTTGCCACGTTAATCAATGTAGAATTTCAAGAAGGAATAACCTGAAAAATCCTGATCTTGTATTTACTTTTGGGACCTTGTCTGAGATCACTTCTGGTTGTGATCCAAAGGTATTGCTCAAGTATTCAGCACCTCCACCCTTGCTTCCATTATCAAGTTGGTCTGCTAGCAAATATTATCTGTCAGCCAATCTTAATCACACCATTGCTTCTATGTAGTATCCTGAGTTTTAGATTGCAATGTATCAAATACTTCACTCAAAAGAAAGATGGATTACATCCACCATGTTTTTTTCACCCACCCACCCTGTAATATCAAAAGAGGCCACAGTTTTTGTCAGACATGATTAATGACTCAAACTCATGGTGCTTATTGCTCAGCAGGTCTATTTCCCCAAAATACTTATTTTTAAAACCCCCTGCTACTCATTCTAGCCTACTGAAGTCAAGCTAAGTAGTTGCTGATTTCCCAGGTGGTCTTAAACATGCACTGTGCTATTTCCACTCAAACAGCTCCTCACTCATTTTCCAAGAGTATTTTTCTCCAACTTGTGCATTGCACTATATATGGCACTTTGCAGAATTAGGACACAATCACTGTTTATTCTGCAAAGAGCTTAAAATTCAGAGGTCTGGTGATTCAGTGGAAGTGTTCTGTAGCCACATGTCTATCAGAGAGTTAGGCTAAATTAGAAAAGGCAAGCTGGTGATTCAAATAAAGACAGAGACAACTGAAACCATTTGCAAATGAAAAGCATTCCCAGTTTTAGAAACCAACAGAGTTTGAACAAGACATTGAAAAAATACATAAGATAGCAGGTGCATGGGGAACAGCGTTGGAGTGGTAGGCGAAAGGAATGAATTTCAACTGGCATTCAGACTAAAATAACCTTTATCCCAGGAATACATGGGTTACAGGAGGGAGGCACACAGAGGAGAGAGGAGGAGGGATACAGGAAAAAACTGAATAATCAGTAAAAATATGTGAAAGCCAGAAAACCAAAATAACTTAAGATGAACTCAGGCCTTAAGCTGTGCAGCACCCTTCACAACAGGGAAAGAATTTAAATCTCAGAATGATAGATGCAGAACACATCAGAGAACATGGAGGAGTAAGAGACAAATAGGCAAACCAGTGAAAAGGAGTTTTACTGTTACTCTTGAACTAAAATGGAGAGAATTAGCCACAGAGAAAGAAGCAGGCAAAAAGAAAAGGTGGTACCTGTGGTGTAAAGGAAAATATGGATCTCAAAATTATCAAGGCAAACATTGCACAATTTGGGAAGGATCTGAGAGTGATTTAGCATTCTGCATTGCAGTCTTCTCTTTTTCTCACACTCCAGCTCTGTTCCTCAGAGTCAAATAACCTGTATTATTGGCAGGATCCACCTGTCTCTGCACTCAGTCTCTTGGGTAGTCACTAGGCTTAACACATTGCTCACATCAGCTGTCTGTGGGTTCTACGTGGGGTGGCTCCTCAGCTGGAATGTTAAAGCACACTCCCACCTTGCAGTCACCTACCTGCATCGCTGCCCACCTGCAAGAGAAAGATCCTAGGGATAGATAGACGTCAGGGTGTCACACTGCCTGGCCATATGAAGATGAACTTAGGTGCACCTGGGACTCTGGCTTGAGAGTACCCATCAGTAAATTAAAGCTGAAGCCAAGGGGTTACATTATCTTACTCCAGTTCAGATCTCCAAATGGAGATCAACAATAATTTCAGTTCTTATTGTTTCTGTGTCCCTGAGGGGCCCATTTTTTTTGCTGAATAAAATGCTATGCACTGTGCAGGTCCCATCTACTCATCTACTACATCATGTGACAGTATTGCTGTTGCATGAAGAGTCCATTCTTGGTCTGGGGACAGCAGTGATTCCTAGCAAGCTGGGTTCAGCAACCTGCTGTGATCAACAAGACTCCTGGGCAGTGATCACCATAGGCTGTGACCAAAACAGAGCCCTTTGGTCCAGCCAGGCACCAGTGCTTGTTACTGCTCTTATCCAATTCTGTAGTCCAAATTTTAGAAAGAAATTATTAAAACTAGCAGTGTCTCTCCTCTTCATAGAAGTAAAATCTCTACCATATCAGTCCTGTGGAAAGAGAAATTAATCTGATTTAATGAAGATTCATAAAATAGGTTAAAAACTGTAAGAAATCTGCGTCCTATTGGAAAAGTTTTTTTATTTTGGTTAGTGATTAGTGTTATACTAGCATTCCAAATTCAGGAACCAATCTCCATTGCACTGAATTCTACATAGCCTCTGCATTGGTTCTGCAGTGAATTAACAGGTAACCAGAAGAAAGGAGAAGAGGTTTAATCAATCCACTTTGTTGACTAGCTATCTCAATTTGTTCTGGTCTCTTTTTGTTTGTTTGCTTGTTTAACATGAAAACTAAGAATTTGTTTTAATGACAAACAGCTTTCACATGGTTTCCTTCCCAGAGGATTGTTTTAAATACCCTAGACTCGCTTTGTTGAGCAACAGGAAAGATATGACTTGTTCTGCAGAAGTGCCCTCCAAACAAAGGAGCCCTTGATAGCTCACTGAGCAGGCAAATTGACATTGTTGTATCTGCAGATCAGCAAAGGGAAGCTCAGCTTCCCCACATGAGCTCAGCCAGGGAGTTCTGCAAAAGCCTGTCTTTTGTGAGTTTCCTGGAAGAAACTAAAAACACATTAACTTTTTGCTGCCATGGAGAGCAACCTTTGCTAAAGCTCCTCCCTGTCTACTTGCCTTCAAGTTTTTCAGCTGTCCCATGTTCCAGATGCAACAGAATTCTCCTGTTGAGAACTGAAGCCCACAGTCGACAATTCCACTTATCAAGGGCCATGATAATATCTAATAGGTGGGTAAAGCTCTTCTGCACAAGAGAGGTTTCTCAGGGACAATGCTAGCATTCATGATTATTTAATCATGTTCTAAGCTAAGGTTCTACAACCTACTGTCCAAAGCAAGTATCAGAAAAAAAAAATTACAAGAAATGAATCTCCAAATCCAAATACCACACTGAACACCTAATCCTCCCCATAGAGGAAATACAAGATAAAGAGTGGCAAATGTTAGTAATTTATTTAAAATAAGATGCACAGTGAACAGCTGCATCAGCAGACATGAAGAGCTGAGAACACAATGTACAGAGATCCTTCTTACCAACCTCAAGCAGGAAGAGAGAGAGGAAAAGGGGGGTGAAGTAGAGAGTACTGGAGACAAACTTAGCTATTTTTTTAGCCACATATTCTAAAAAGCATCACACTTTTAGCACAGCTCTGGTTAAAATAACAACTAATTAGATTAAATGCTTTTTGTCAAAGAAAAAGGGAGAGTTTTTTTCCTCCTTAAGAGCTGTCTTAATTCCAAAAACCCCAGGCAGTCTCTGCTTTCTCCAAAGTGTTGATACTCCAGTGCTGATGGTCAGAATATTTTGTTTGTCTCTGAAATTCACTGAACTTTTAGAGTTGGAAGGGACTGTAGAGATCATCTAGTCCAACTTCCCTGCTGAAGCAGGATTGCCCAGAGCATGTTACTCAGGATGGCATCCAGGTGGGTCTTAAAAACCTCCAAAGAAGGGGACTCCACAACCTCCTATGATTTTTGTCCCTCCTATGTCTCCTCTCTCCTCTAAGCAGTCTTTCCCATTTCTCCCATTCCCTCCAGGAATCAGGAGCATGCTACCACATGATAGCAATGCTTTGCATTTCTATAGCACTTGCTGTCAGAATTCAAGGGCTTTAGAGACCAAAAAATGCTTGTAGGAGCCTAACAAAGGTAAGGAAAAGGAAGCTCAGAGGAACCAATGAACTACCTAAGAATGGGATGCTATTCCTGTGCTTTTGGATCATCATCAAGCAACACATGCAAGTAGATAAATATTATTCTTTCAGTTACCAACACAGCTGACTTCAAAGCAGAACTGAAGTCAGCAAGTACTTAAATCCATTTACTGTCTGAAAGGCTTCTCTGTGACCCCCCAATATCATTTTGGTTACATGAGACCATCCAGAGCAGGAGAAAACACCCCATCCACACAGCTGAAGTGAACACAAAATATGTTCTATGTTGTTGCTGGATACCACAATATTAGTGCACTGATAGTCAGAGATACCTGAAAGCCCACTTTAGCTTTCAGTTAAGAAAAGCTTTCCAGCTTATGTGTTGTTGGTACTGGCCAAGGTGAAAAAAATTATTAATCAGTACCTTAAGACCTACCAGCAAGGCAATTGAACAGGAAATAAATGGGCAAACACTTTAGTTGCAATTCAGCCATTATTATGAAAGAAGCAGCTTATTCAGCTAAAGGTCTTTTTGACTTCAGCCTTTCCAAAGGGCAGGGGTATTAACAGTCTGAGAGGACTGTACTTCACTTCAAATGAAGATGCCGTTTTGCCTTCAGTATTGCTTCAATATTTACCTTCAACATAAGTAGCAACTTTACTGTGTTTTCTGTGAAAGGTAGTAGAAAGTGAATTATGTGGTAATGCTAGCAATGACACTTTACATTTTAAACAAGCAGGCAGAAAAATAACCTCTTTTGTTTATAACATGCTCCTTAAACTTGGGAGTTTACATTTCTGAGAGAACAACTTGGAGAAAGAAAAATGTTCTTAGCTTATATGTTCATTGCAAGGTTAGAATTTCTCTAATGATGTTTCTAATAGTAGCCTCATTAATTTACATCTGTAGGATGTTAGTGCAAAACATCTTTTGCTAACAGTTGACTCACAGATAGGTGGATTCTGTATTTGTAAAATGCCGCATGATGTGCAAAAAGCGGGTTTTTATTTGCATTTTTATATCCTACTTCTGTTGCTTTATTGTCATTGCTAGTAATGTGCAGCTTTTGTACATTCCCTTCACTGATACTTGGTAAGCATCTGGTGTTTCTTCAAAACAAATTTATCCTTAATACTTAATAACAGTATCCTGCATTTGACCTTCAGATACAACACATTCTGTCCTTAAAATGAGAAGAAGAGTGCTGCTTATATTGCTGCCCTGCTCCTCTCATTTTTATTTGCCCATCACAATAGCTATGTGCCCTGTGGTATACACATCCCTAAAATAGTTGTAGTTATTTTTAATTTTCTCTTCTGCTGTCTTTTCTTATATAATTGCCTTACAAGACACCCTCACTCAGCTTCACTACCTTTGAAGGTAGTTTCTGTTTAACGTGGAGGGCACTGAAATTAGCCCTAGTTTCTGGAATGACAGCAATAGGACACAGATAGAGCAAGCAAAATTGAGGTGTGTGTAAACCCCAAGCAAAGACTCCAAAGCATGGCTGTACCACATCAGACCAGACTCCTCTTCAGCTTAGTCTCTATTCAAGGCTTGTAGCATGAGCCTCATAAAAGGAGACAAGAAATCAGGTCTAGAATAATCCACCTATTATAACCCTGAAGCTTTTAGCAAGCAAGTTTAGGGACTTTCAGAGCTAAATGCTATTGCTAAACACATTTACTAGGTATTTTATGGACATTTTTTTCCACCATTAATTCCTCTGATTACTTTTTTGAGCCTATATATACCTTCAGTCTCCACAGTGTGTCAGTTATACTTCCCACACTTATTCACCTTGAAGCACTGATGAAACTTCACCCAGGTGGACCAAGAAGTTAAGAAAAGATGCTTTTATTGCTGTACATATTTTAAAGGGGAAGGCATTTCTATTAGTAAGAGGACCTTAGGACCTGATATTTCTATGCTATCCTAAGTGTTTTTCAACATCACCTAAAGAAAAGCTAGTAAATACCTCAGAAAAATGTTGAATTCTAGCAGGTCATGTTGAAATCTAGCAGGGTAGAAATTTTTACTTTTACCTTCTCAGAACAGTAAGAATTCACTGTAAATTGTGTTTTACTTAATACCAAAAGCAGCACTCAGTAGATGCCTATTTTGAGAAAACAGCCAAGACAATGTACAGATACTTGGTCTTTGGCTGCCAGTTTTTAATCTAGGTATTCAATTGGGTGGAAGCTTTAACCACTGACATAGGAAGAGTATGGGTGAATGGTTCAGAGCAACCAGGTTGCACTTTTTAAACACGTATGCTGTTAGTCTGCCACAGTTATGAGGAAAGATTTAATGGTGTTATGGTAGCTAACATCAACATATTTTATGCTGTAATGGAAAGGAGGAGCAGACTGTGCCTTACCATTTACTGTGATTCTCCTGGGGAGCAGTAACTAATTAAGATGCAGCAACACAATGGCTTGCAGTTACGTGCCTGCGTCCTATCCCAAAACTTCAGCCTGGATGGGTCAAATTTGCTTCCCATCAGCAGGGAATCTTTCAGTGCAGATATTTCTGCTGCAGAAGGATCAGTCTGCAGCATCTAGCACAATTCAATTTATCTATAGAGATAACTAGGACATAGTCCAGCTCTGCTGATCCTGAGGTCTATTGAATTAGATCAGTAGGAGGGGCTGACCTGAAAGCTTCTTGTGAAATTGTGTACATTAATCATGTAAAAGACCTATCTGCTTATATATGGAATTGATTTCATGTGTTTAGGTACCTTCCAAGTTTATTCAAGACTTGTCAGCAGTGCCACCATCATAAATTCACAGAAATATATATCACCACACTTACAGCAATGATGTCATTTCTCAAAGTAGGAAGAATAATTACTTTAAATCAGAAGGGTTTGTCTGGACTGTCAGAAAATACAGATGTATATGTGCATGGCTACATTCCCCCATGGGAGTAGCATGCCAAAGACATGGAAGGATTTCAGAAATCATTTCTATATTCATATTTTTAGGCACTAATGTTGCTGATATAATGGCCATCATGACAGGGAAAAGTGAATATTGTTTTTACTCTGTTACAGAAAACAAATAAACTAATACAGCTTCAGGAATTTTACAATTCTTAATGGCCAGAGTGGAGGGTTTTGTAGCCCTAGTAACTACTGTTACTGGGAAGTGACAAAGGCACAATAGTGCAAGAAGGTTGGTATTAAAGTCAGCGAGTGGGAGAGTTGTGCATCCCCTATTACAGTCCCATCTGTCACACTGTTATTAAGAGATGTCAGTTCAGGTGTGGCTGTAACATGGTACAAACCCTTGTACATCCATGCCTACACTATTAGAACTGATAGCAATGTTACCTGTAAGATCACAGGATTACAGACTGGTTGAGGTTGGAACATCATCTGGTCCAAAACTCCTGCTCAGGCAGGGACATCTAGAGACAGTCGCCCAGGACCACATTCAAATGGGTTCTGAATATCTCCAAGGATGGAAACTCCACCACTTTTTTGTGCAGCCTGTGCCGGAGCTTTGTCATCCTCACAGTAAAAATGCATTTCCTGGTGTTCACACAGTACCTGCCATGTTCCAGTGTGTGCCCATTGCCTCTCACCCTGACACAGCACCTCTGAAAAAGAGCCTGGCTGTATCTTCTCTTCACCCTCCCTTCAGCTATTTTTATAGACTGATGAGATACCCCTGAGCCTTCTCTTCTCCAGGCCAAACAGTCCCAGTTTTCTAAACCTTTCCTCATAAGAGAAATGTTCCAGTCCCTTCATTATCTTCATGGGTCTTCATTGACTCTCTCCAGTAGGTCCATGTCTTTCTTGTACTGAGGAGCCCAGAACTGAATATAGCACTCCAAGTGTGGCCTCGCCACTGCTGAGAGGAAGGATGTTCCTCAATCTGCTGGCCAGGATACTCTTAGCTTTCTTTGCTTCAAGGACACATTGCTGGCTCATGGTCAACTTGGTGTCCATGGACCCCTAGGTCCTTTTCTGCACAACTTCTTTCCAGGGATAAATATCATAGTGGTGTCTGAAGGCAAGAATAGTTCTTGAGGGCAAGAATTTAATACAAATCAAAAAAGACCTATCTTAATACTATGACTATCACAGTAAGACTATCTTAAATCATTCCTGATTGGTGGTGTTGACCATTTTGAAAAGGAATTTAGACCTGAAATACAGGTGTAAAGCTTACTGGTATTTGTTGGACATATTGGTGGAGATTATTCCACATCCGACTGCTAGAAGGAGAAAAATAATTAGGCATCATTCTACAGCATTTGATGTTGCTCTCTGGCACTGACTGGAAGCAAACCCAAGTAGTCCTCAGGACTGATTAGGTACAGCAGTTCTAAGTGTGGAACAACTCCAAGATTAATATCCTTCATGATATTTCATGTGTTACCCAAAAGTGAAAAGTAACACATACAACTTTTCAAAGCCACTTAAAAGTGAAAGCTCTGCTCTGATTAACTACTCGTCATTATCTGATGTACACATGGTATTCTAGTCCCTCTGGAAGGCTGAGATTTAGCCTGACATCTGAAAATGGTGATAGGTTCCACCCAGCACAATATAATCTCTGTTAACAGATTCATGTAAGTCATTATAGGGGAAATAAACAAAGGACCTCAGCACTCATCTCCTGTATGCTAAATTTCATATTGGATGGTTCCTTGATTATTTGATGTGCATTCATTTTACAAACTACTGTCAGGAGACAAATTCAAAACTCAAAATCTTTTTAATTCCTTGGTTGAAACACTTCCAGAATTTCTTACAGTGCTTTTGTCTCAGATAGTTTTTCATGGTCTTATTCAAATTTTGCCTTCCCCCTGCTGACCATCAAAGTGGTTTCCTCACTAAAATTGTCATCCTGCACAAATGGTATAGTCATGCTTCGTAAGTCACACAGACTAGGAAGCAGCTGTTCGTTCATGGCTACAGAAGGAATTGGAGATGGATGTATAGGACTCCACGCAGAAATCTTTGGGCACTTCCCAGAGGCACAGGTGCAATGGAAATCCATGAGCCCAGTAAATGAATACTCTACAAGCTCACTGAACCAGAGCTGTGCAAAACTACCCGCTTGCATAAAAACACAAGAAAAATGGGACAGTTGGCCTGGCAAGGTGTCAATGCAAAAATTAGCTATGCAAGTAAAATGCATGGCTGAGGTTACATAACTGGCAAACATCAGTTGGGCCAGGAAGAGCCTTTGTGCCCAAGTCCTTCAGAACTGAAACCAAGGGCAGAGTTCAAAAATAAATGTCATAACATGAAATGAACAGCTGATCCATCAACCTCTCTACCCTGATTTGCCACACACATTGAATGACAGCTTCAGAGGAATATGTGTGCTTGGGTACAGACCCACTATAAGACTTCTTAAATCCATAATACTCATAGCCCATTGTCAGCAGAAATATTTGAGCCATAGATCTTCCACACTCTGGTTATACCCATTCCAGTAAGTTATACAGTGCCAACAATTGCTCTTTGAGTCACCCTGAGACATTGGTGGAGTTATCTGATCATATCCTCACTGTTGGACTTTCCTTCCACCCACTCTAAGGTGGCTGTATCCAAAATACCCAGTGGAAATGGTCTCAGGTTCATGTTAACTGCCAACCAATACATATAACCAAAAATCTTTTGGAAGTGGCAAGTTAGACCACGCTAAAGATGTGCCCGGAACCATGCTAACAGTTTCATAATATAGAGGGTTGAGTTTTGGTGCTCAGGAAATCATCAAGCAGTTTTTATTTCACTGCACAAAAATGCTCGACCCTGAAAGGCAGAACTTGGCCATGTCCCACAATTAATAACTAGCTGGCTAGAGGGGACTGAAAGTCTTCTTTTTTACTGCTTTTGAATTTATTTGTCTCATTGTATTTTTTTTTTTGTCTATCAGGAGCATACCACAGACATTGTCACTCTGATGGAAACAAATTTCAGAATTTCAATACTCCCTGTGTCAAAAAACCCACACCACTGTTAAAAACTTGTTCTAAATTGTTTTTGTCCTTACAAGTTTGAGGGAATCAATTAATTCTTCCACTGCTTTCATGATTTCATGAATTTTGCTTCCTTATTGCTCTTCTCTCTTTCAAAACCCCATGAAATTCTTCATGAGATGTAGAGACCCAAACAGAGAGACCCATACATAAAACAAAAAGAGAAAATTCCATGGTATTACAACATGGCATTATTTCATTCTTATTGTTGGTTTCTGGATGCTCTTTCAGACTCACTACCTAGCAGTTTAAGATAGCTTCATTTTTTGCAGTGAAACACAGAAGAATTCCCTTGTCACTTTGTGGGAGAGGTTCAGCAATAGAGGCATCCATGGTTTTGAAGTGTATACAATCCAAACATAAAAACTTACCCCGTTCCAGCTGCGAGAGCCACCTGTATTGAAAAAAACACAACCTAACAAGTCTGATTTCTCTTTTTCTTGCAAAATTCCCCTAAGACATGTTTGAGAGGGTATCTATTTTTCTCTTCTTCTCAGCACCTTTTTCTCTTGGACCACATAATGTACAACATAAATCAACAATATGCAGGTTAAATCTCTTTTAAAATCTACAGAAGAAAATGCAAAACAAGTCCCACAGGTCCCACAGAAGCAGCAGCAGTTTGGCTGTGTGCTAAATGAGAACTGCTCGAAACACAGAAGAAAGGCTGTGTAGAAACTAACTCAGCTTAAAACCAAAGATCCCAAAACAAATAAGCAAAACCCAGCATATTTGAGGAAGAACTTGTGTGCTGAACGACTACCTTCTCGTCTCCAGCACTACCTGGTCCTGCATAAAATGCTGCTTTCCCTTCTACCTCTGTGCTTCTAGCATGGCTACAGCTGATGATGGAGAGGCTGCAGGGTAGGTAATCTCGGTCTCCACAGCTTTGAACTCCTCACTTTGCCCTGATGGCCAAAGCACACTGCCAGTCCCCTTCTGATTTATACCCCCAGGGCTTCTGTTTGGGGAGGGTGGAAAATTAAGCTCCTGTGAATGGAGGATTCTCCCATCATCCCAAGATGCTTCCCGGTCCTGCTCCTGGATACAGTGACTTGCAATACTAAGGATCCATGAACACATAAATATTTTTAGAGAAGAAAGATAGGCTTTTGCTCCTCCTGTATTTTTTTGGGTTACCATAAAAAAAAATCCTAAATTTAAAAACATGCTTTCTTTTTCTCTTTTAGCTTGTAGGTATGACTGTGATAGCTACTGTATGTCTTCTGCTTCTTATTATAGAATCCTGGAATCCTAGAATCTTCTGGGTTGGAAGGGACTTTTAAGACCATTGAGTCCAACCATCAACCTAACACTGCCAAAGCCACCACTAAACCATGTCCCTCAGCACCGCATCTACACATCTTTTAAATACCTCCAGCAATAGCAATTCAACCACTCCCCTGGGCAGCCTGTTCCAATGTTTGATGATCCTTCCAGTGAATAAATTTTTCCTAATATCCATCCTAGACATCCCCTGGTGCAAGTTGAGGCCATTTCATCTTGTCCTATCGCTTGTTACTTCGGAGAGGAGACTGACCCCCAGCTCTCTACAGAGTGCAGCAAAGAAGCCACAGCCATCTTATGGCTCTGCTGTCAAAGACCGATCATCCTGTATTTTCCCTAATGCCAGCACAGGCTTTGTCAATCCTTAATACATATGGATGTAGTTAAACCATAATCAGCTGTTCATATGGTGGTATTCAAAGGTATGGCACAGTTCTTAGGAGGAAAGAGACTGCTTTAAAAACACATAAAGTTGCAAACCTGTTCACACTAGCAGGGACAGCTAACATGATACAGCATTCGGGCCTAGTCAGTTCCTCAACTTCAAAGTGCTTGGAGGTCTGTGCCCAGTAAATCTATCATTTCTGACATATGAGTGACAGAAATGGAGTTTCTGCAGTTTAACGACTTACTGCTTGTCAGCTTCATCAAGGTAAATGGCCACCTTCACTCTGTTAACTGAAAGAAAACATGGTACCTGACACCACCAGGAAGCTTTGGATGGTAACTGAAGTTGATAGATGCCATTTTTTGGGGACAAATAAAAGTCGTTGTGGAAGAAAGGGCAGCATAACTATGTGGGCTCAAAAGAGTCTGAGCTATCACAAGACTCCTTCCAAGTGCAAAGTGATTATCATCACAACACCCTAGTGTAAGCATAATAGGTTTTAGTGGGTTTTATAGCAACCAAGGTCCAAGACACCAATGCTGCTCTGACCTGCTGCTTGCTATCAAGTATCTCTCAGGGTCACTATAAACCATCTTAAAGGACCTAGTTACACAAATATCACAACCTCAGAAAATAAAACATTCCCAAGTCAAGAACTCATTGCAAAAATCTCTTCCTCAGCTAGGAGATGACAGTCATCACAGTTCTTAAGGCACATTGCTTAGGATAGTCTTGGGACATGCTCCACTGATGGCAATGCACACATCCTACAGACATATACACACAAAACAGAGCCTCTGGATGGAAATATGGGCTCAGCTTTTCATATCCTTTAAACGGGCAAGCAGAGCAGGATAGCAATATCTGCTTTCCTATGCTGCAACAGATCTCTGGTATTCATGGATAATATCTCCTATGCTCAATCTCCAGTCTCACTTGGACCCTTTCAAGGATAATGACAAGTTCCCCAAGAGTGACAGTGTTTTCCTGAAGCAGATGTTGGCCATATGAAAATAGACAAGAACATCCAAATTCTTTTCATCCAGGTTTTCTTATTGTTCTCCATGGCTGTTAGAGTGCTATTATTTTAGCAGTTGTGTTGGTACAGCACAGCATAGCTGCTGAGAGAGCTCCCAAAAGCAGCTTTTGCCATTGCAAAGGTGTCAGCATGTGCACTTTATACTCTCATTTTTATTAGTGTTAAATTAATTACCCCTGAAAGATTGTCCATCACTACTGCTTAATAATTTATCCATCGATTTGATTGCCAGCAGAACTGACACCCAGCATCAGACAGATTATTGCCATCAAAATATTTTTTAAAACTACACTTGTTTACTGAGCTACTATATTGAAAAATCAGATTTTGCCTAGCTGCATAATGATCCAAAAATAACATTTGTTAATATGCAATAAACCTTTTGGCAGTATCCCCACTTAAATTTAATTTTTTCCACTATACTAGGCAGAAGAAAATATTTGGTTTTCCATTTGAAAATTGAAAATAGTCACTTTAGTAGCTACCCATGTCTAACTAATGTTATGTTTTACTATGCTTGTAAATGTTTTCCCCCTTTCCCTCATCTCTCTATGATGGGACTAGAAAACAAAAGCTCTTGAAATCATTGGCAGATTTTAAGAGTTGCTCCTCATCTTCTCTTACCTTCACAGATCCATTTTCTCTTCCGTTCCTACCAGCACATAGCTGAAAGTCTATATCCTAAAAGTCCAATGTTTGCCCCTTCTTAATGAGTAGTAACTCTGGATCCAAACAGGCTGAAAAATTTCTTACTATGAAATGAGGAGTTACAGAATTCAATAAGGAAGTAGAGGAAGAAAAATTAGAGGGTTGAATGAAAGTAGAACGTAGACCCAAGGAAGTCAGAAAACAGCAGGTGTCTCTCTAAAACTACATTTAATACAATTTCCATGGGCTGTAAGATGAGGGAAAAAAAAAAAGCAGAAATATTGTTTCAATGAGGACATTCATGTTTTCATTTAAATTAGAGGGTTTTTTAAAACTAATTAAATTCAGTTTAATTTAACTAGCAAACATTAAACACGCTGCAAAAACCAGTAGTGTGCACCATGTTTGTGGTGGTAAACAGGATTTGAAGAACCCTGGTGTGAAAATCACAAAAGTTTGATTGTCAGACTTTTGGCAGAGACATGAGCCTGGCTGGAGACCATTGTACCCTGCTAAGCAGAGGCCCCATGTTCTAGCAGAAGTGAGGATCCCTATAGCCAAAAGACAATTAGATGTTAGTGTGACCTGTAGTTTTTACATTTTCTCTTGGTCTGGTATATTTAAAAGACAGGAAGTATTCCTTTTAGTAGAAGATGTAGGACTAGTTTTCTTCATTATCTTCACTTCTTCTCTCTGCCTGGTCTCCCCAGTGCTTTGCTCACTTGCACCCATGAAAAATGCTTAAAGGATGCAAAGGATATTTTGGCATGACATTTCCATTACTGCATACTCAAACCACCCATATAACTCTGCACATCACATGGGAGATCAAATACAGCCACAATAGATCAAATTAAACTTCCAGAAATTAAGGAATTCCAAAGAGAGAGAAAACATATGCATCAAATTATTCAAATGACATTACTAAAGAAGAAAAATGCTCTATTCCAACCTCAAACTTTCCAGAGAACAAAGAACAAGGTCAGACCTTGACTATCAGGAGCAAAGAGGTACCTTCTCTGCCCCTGCATGACAGATTTTCCAAGAAAGGAGAAAGCCATTAATAATAGAAATGTCAACTACTTCACAGTTTTCTTACTGCTCTTCAATAGCTCCTGGTCCTTGTTAGGGCTGTAAGAAAATGACTGTATTATTGATTAAGCTCTAGGCTGAGGTTAAGTTGTCTAGGTTAAGTGGAATAGGACATGGGAAACTGCTGGATGTGACATAGGAAAGGGGACCTTTTTGGTGAATAGAGTCTTTCAAGGTCACAGTATGTAGGAAACCTGTCAGTGATACCAGACAGCAATATATGCAATATCAGCAAGTAAAAGTATTGGGAATACCAGAAGTGGGTATGGAAGCTGTAAACTGTGGACATTGAGGAAAAAATAGTAAATACATAAGGTTTATAGATTTGGCATAAGACTAGGTCAGATAAAAGGAGATATAAGTGCACTAAGAAGTATCCAGAAACAGCAAAGTTGAACACATCTCACTCATTTAAGTATTTTTAAAATGTTTAAAAACTTTTAAACTATTCTCCTCTTTAGAAGATTTATAAAATTTCTTCATTTCAGTGTCCCATGTTCAGCCCAAATTTATAATTCTATGCGTCAGAAGATCCCAGCATCTGAAAGGTGCTTCCATCCTGGAAGAAGCATGTCTTCCTTAAATGTACTTCAGAGTATTTCACAGGTTTTCCTGACTGGAAAAGGTCTAGTTCAAAAAGGGCTTTGCAATTTTAAATCACCATGCTGCTACACATCAAAGAGCCAGAAGAAAATACTCAAGTAATGAGGTACCTGTGGACGAATTTGAAATAAAAAAGCAAGACAGAAAGAAGGTCTGATTTAAAACAGACTGCAGTGTGTTAGAAGATGACTATGTGCAATTACTTTGGGTGAAAGTCTGTAAGCTGTCTAAGGGGACTCTGCTGCCACTAAAAAAGCTATTTGAGACATGTTTTCCTGCTTGCTGATAAACACACAGCCTATAGAGCAGTCACTGCCTACTGTTTCCTTTGGGACTAAGCTATAACTCTGCAATCCTAAACATTCAAGGCTTTGATTGCCGACACATCATAAAAATAAAAAGAAAATAAACCAAAAAATCCCTCAAACACATAGAAATAATTTAAAAGAGAAGGAGATAAAGCTGCTGGTGCTCAACTGCTCCTTGTAGAGCAGTTTGTGAATTTGTTTCCTTGCTAACATTCAAGATTCACTCCATCGTGTCCTTCAGACCAGCACTGACAGACACACACACTTTCTGCTGTCAAGGACAGGCTCCCTTAACTGTTTCTCTCCTCCAAAACTCTGTTTTCTCCCTTTTCACTCTCCCATTCTCTGCACATATCCATGTTCATCCACCTACAGACACCTTCTGGTCATCCCCATCTTGAAGATGAACCAATAGCTGTCATTTCCAGCTTTTCTCCTCTTTTCTTACTTGCCTAACTTACTGAAAGATCATGACATTGGAGCAGTATGTCTTGCTTTTCCTGAACTCTTTCAGTTCTTTTTCCATAGTTTGGATGTAGATCATATGTAAACACTTATTTCCTGCATAACTGTGTAATACCTCCCACAGCAGAGCCTTATCCTTTAATCAATAAGGTTGCATTACATATTAAATCATACTAGAATGCATCATTTTGCCTGCCATTTAGGACAGGTCATTGCCTGGTCATTGACACTGCCCCCATGTCTGTATGTCCTGGGGGCTATTTTGTTTCTGTGTGCAGCACAAACCGATGCTGATCTTTTTCCAAGGTTTCTCGGTGCTACTACAGGAGATTTCACCAAGCTGATGCTATTTTCAAAGAAGCTTGGTGCACAACTCCCTCTGATCTTTCCTTTTTAAAATCCTCAATCTTGGTTTCTCAGAAAAATCCCCAGCTTTGAGTTTTCAACGTGTCCGAAAAGCGATTACAAATCAAACACTGGATTTTCCTTTCAGATACAATGCAATAGCTTTACAATGAACTGCTGATATTTTTTGTCATACTCAAAAAGGAAAAGAGTGTGTTTTTTCAATTCCTTCTGCAGACTGTGATAAGATTCTTTCTGCCTCTCACATAGCTCTCTTAATTCTTATTTTCCAATCAGATCTAATTGCATCCTGTTCATTCAGTGCTGACCAGCAAGAAGCTGCACTTCACATCCAGTTTCTTCAGATGTAAATTAAGTTAGATGGTGCAAGTTAGTAGCGTCTTTGAGTCCTAGAGAGGGGGAGTCCTTCACCAAAAAAAAGGCATTCCCTGTACAAGACCAAAGGGGAAGACCTGCAAAGTCTTGGTAGGGCCACAGCTACAGAGCTTATTTATAGCACAGGCAAAGTCTAGCACAGGAAAAAGTCAGTCTCCACATCGTCCTTATGAAATTTCAAGACATAATGATCCTTGGGAAAGTCCTAGCTTTTTGTACACAGTTTTTGTATAATATACCCCATATACATGTTTACAAAACCAGAAGCAAAGTCTGTGTTTTTAATCAAAATGGAGAAGGAAGAAATCCCTTTCTTAGTGCTTCAGAACGTATAATAAGGTCTCTTGTCATCCTCCACTGCCAGAGAATTTGCCCTACAGAATCATTCCAGAATGTCATATTTTATGAAGAAGTAGTATTTACAGAAAAATAGGAAACACAATTTTTTATCTGGCTCTTCTCCAACTGCTTTTTTACCTGGAGTTCTCTTTCTGTGCAGCAAAATTTATATAACGCGAGTGCCATAGCTGTCTTCTATTCAATACACATTATATAATTAGAGTACTCCTACTCAAACACTATCAGTTTGACAGCGGTGACCAAAGCACCTGAGACACCAAGTATGAAATCCTTCAAGGCAGCATAGACAACTCCAACCCAAGCTACAGATGATCCATCAGAACTGAGGTTCCATGGTTGTAACTGAGGTTACCATCCAACATCTGAGAACCTCTAAAGGACAAACTGGGTCCCCTAGCTCAAAGAGACTGCAGGGTGAAATGAATTTCCTCAAACTGTTTCATATGCACCTCACTCCTAAGCTTCTTTTACATTATTTTCTTGAGGTCTGTGGCAGGTGTCTCATAATGGCATAGAATCATAGAATCATCCAGGCCAGAAGGGACCTCCAAAGCCAGGCTGGCCATATTTATTTTTTTAAAAGCAATTTTTAATCAATGGATTTTTAGTTCTTTGTCCTCCAAAGTGAGTAACTCATTTTTCAGTATGTGTTATGCTTGCCCACATACAGGTCCCTTGTGGTACCCATCCATTCAGCAGCAATGATGGGACCTTAGCCCTCCAATTAAGTGCTATTACATTCAAATTCTTGACAGGAGTCAAGATGTGGAGGTTACATTTCTATTAACCTGTTCCCTGAGCCTGAGGCCAAGTGACAAAGTCTGCATATCTGGCACATCCATACTGCTACACTCCTTACCATCCATAACAGGGTAACACATCCAAACTGCCTTTGGGGAGGTCCTAGAATTAGAAAAAAGCTACGAATTGACAGGAAATGCAAAATATCTATGAAAAACTGTTCTACCCTGAGAACAATTAAATACTCGAAGGGGAGCCCAGAGAGGCAGTGAGAATTCCATCCTTGGATATGTTCAGATCTTGACTGGGCACAACCCCTGAGTACTTTGCTTTAACTGGGCCTGTTTCAAGCATGGGATTAAACAGATGATTTCCAGAACGTCCTTCCAACCTAATTTATTCTAGGAATGGTCCTTGGCCTTTGCTGACTTCCAGACAGTGTCTGGGAAATGGGTGAGAGACTGTATCCAGTCCAGGCAAAACCATGCCAAGTGTTTTGCTAAAACTTTAACAGTAGAACGGATCAAGTTCCAGAGCTCAGGGATAATTCCTGTTGCTGGTTCACTGACTAGAAGAGATACTGACAGAGATGTCAGTATTCCCAAAGTCATACAGAACATCTGGTACAGTGTGGGAAGTTCAGTGCCCATTCTTTTAGCTAAGATTTGCTCCATATCACCTGGTATACTCTTTCTTTGTCAAGATGTTTGTTAGGGCATCCAGCTTAGAGTGAGGTGAAATCTTAGCATGGGCTTTAGTTATCGTGTTATGGTTCTTGTTGGAATAGCATTTTCACATTCAGCTGTTCCTTTCTGACACTAACTTTGAGCCAACTACAGATCACAGAATCACAGAATCACAGAATCTTCTAGGTTGGAAGGGACCTTAAAGATCATCTTGTCCAACCGTCAACCTAACTGACAAAAATAGACACCCACACAACAAAAAATGAGGATCACCGTCACTAAACCATACCTCACAGCACTACATCAATCTGTCTTTTGAACACCTCCAGGGATGGTGCCTTAACCACCTCCCTGGGCAGCCCATTCCAATGTCTGACAACNNGGCCATTTCCTCTCATCCTGTCGCCTGTGACTTGAGAGATCATGCTTTTGTAAGCAAGATTAAGAGACCTTAAAGGCCACATGCTTCAGGAGGTGTTGTTGACAATTGGATCACATGTGCTTTTCAGAATCTGGAACCTAGTGAATAGCTTGCAGTCACAAAAGACAGATAACATCAGACACCTTTCAACACAGGCTACAGAACTAAATTTGGCATCTCACCATATCGTTTTAAATATGATCTTCCCAAGAATTTGCACCCAGATTTATGTTTGTCTTACTGGACACCAAGGTGTAAGTCTACAGCTTTTTTTCAGGAAGTGTTTTTTCTGCCTCTCTTCTAGCATGGCCAGGGATTAACTAAATCAGCTGGACATATCAAGAGCAAAGTTCTGCCTAATGCTGCCAGCTACTGGATCAGCCTGTGTTAGCATCAGAAAGACCCCGCAGACAAACTATGCTTTACATTTCATAACTGTTTTGGAAGTCATAGTTGGATGCAAAACTGTGGTCTTCATTTGGGAATTTACAATGGTTATTGTTTTGATATCTGTGGATGAGAAGTGCTTTGCCATAATTTCACATAGCAAGGTGAAACAATCTACCTAAAGCCACACGATTTGCCAGTGGCAGACCCAGGAGAGCTTGCTCTGCTAAGTGCCAGCACACAATCAACATAACTTCCATTTTTTCTTATTTCAGTGAACTATTTCCCCATTCTACAAATAATCCCATTTTCTCCCATTGCTAATCTTTCCCATAGAGTAATATTAGTTGATTTGGCATTCAGGCTTTGTCCCTTAACATCACTGACAGATGGCTGTATTACTGATCTCTCTATAAGTGGAAATGTAATGTTGCTATTCCCTCAACCCATTGGAGCAAAGAATATTTATTACCCATCTTGCGTTGGTTTCCTTTGCAGCTCATGCACTTTGCACCTTTCAAGAAGAGTCCCTGGATGCCATTGATAAAAGAGCAGCTACCTCTGGATGCTGGCTTGGAGGTGTGCAGTAGATCAGCAGTACATGAAACAGCAAGGACAACTAGCTGGATAATTTTTCTGCACTAAAAATAAACAGTGAATAACTGTTTACATTTAAATAAGCATATTCAGCATGTTCACACATTATATTCTAATTACTTAATAGCTTGAACTTTGTTAAACGGTGCATTTTATAGCATGCATTCAATCTTTCTTACATTGCTCTGATGATGCTGACAGCAGCAAGTAATTGATTTGGGCTGTGCTTCAGGTACTCAAGTAAATCTTGATCTCTCTCTCTCTTCCTCACACATTCATTCAATTAATTTCTTCCTAACTTTAATTGACATTCCTCTTTTTTCAAGGGTTCCAAAACTTTATTTCTCCAAAGATGCTTTGTCATTCCACTTGGTTCCTAAACCCCTTCCCTTTTGCACACTCTGGTCTTCCTCTTCTGGCTGTAGATATATCTTCCCTAAATCTTCCTTTGCCCCAAGTCCCAAATATTCTTTCTCTTTCCAGACATCTTGTTATCTTGCTTTTTTAGGGGGGTCAGAATTAGGTGTTTAGGCAGCAGTATAAAGCAGTATATCGCTGCTTGGCTAAGGGGGCCCTGTATAACCCACAGGTTGGAAGTTTGCTGCTATTAAATAGGATAAACACTACTAATAAGCTCCCATCCATACAAGAAGGGCAGAGAAAAAGGTAAGATTTTTGGGAAAACATGTATTAAAAATACTGTTGCATTAACAAAAATTAAATTTATTCTTTTCCCTGCCTGGTTGCCTGCCTTGCCTCAGGCTTGGTGAAGTTAAGGCTCCATCCAGAACCACGTGTGTTACATTTCTTGCTTGTCCCATAGTAGGACCTGCATGTGCAGGTTCTGTCTGTACAGCTCCAAAATAATAGTACAAGAGTTCCTTGATTGTGGAAATCTCCTTTTTATAAAAATCATTAGCTAACAGTAAGGCATGAAAACATTGCAGTGTTTATAAGTATATAAAGGGTATATAAGTAAGTATATATATATGTGTATAAGTTTATGTTTATAAGTATCTAAAGGGTGGGTTAAAGGATGTTGGAGCCAGACTCTTTTCAGTGGTTTCCAGTGATAGGACAAGGGGCAACAGGCACAAGCTGGAACATAGGAAGTTCCACTCAAATATGAGGAAAAACTGCTTCCCAGTGAGGGTGACAGAGCCCTGGAACAGGCTGCCCAGAGAGGTTGTGGAGTCCCCTTCTCTGGAGATTTTCAAGACCCCCCTGGATGCCGTCCTGAGTGACATGCTCTAGCTCTGGGGAATCCTGCTTCGGCAGAGGAGTTGGACTAGATGATCTCTAGAGGTCCCTTCCAACTCTGACAATTCCCTGATTCCGTAAATTTATGCATCAGGGAGGGAGCAAATTACCCGAGGGACTGCTTTACTCCATTTGTTCCCCAGAGCCCAGTGTCAGAGACAGTTGCACAAAATAAATTACTCTCCTTGACTTTTTGCCTGCATGAAAACCCTAAAGCTAAAGGCATAATTCCTCCTGATAAGAGCGCTTACTCTGACACTCCTTATGACTGCAATAAGTATTTTAATGTTAAGAACATCTACTCTTAACTCCTCTTCTGTCTTTAAAAAGGCAGTGATTCATGGTTTCAAGCTACACTTCCAAAAGGAGCATGTTGCAGGATCTTATGAAAAGCATTTTTAACAATGGTTAGAAAATCATTTGCAGAATTATGTTTCTTGCTGTTAGAAAAGCTTCCAAATTATTCTCCTGCCCATAAAAGGAAGTTGAAAATTAGAGCAGAATAATTTTAAATAAGTTCTGATTCATAAAATTTCTCTCATATTAAATCCTATTCTTAATTGGGCTGCTGGCATAGCTGGGCAGTAAAAGAGCCCTCCAGATCAATGTGAAACTGGGCTAAGTATGCGAGTGCGTGCTATAAAGTCACCGCTGGTAAAGACAGATGGCAGCTTTAGCTTTGCTGGAGTCTATCTACGAGGCCTTGTGTTTATCTAACTGGCTATTGTCATTCCACAAGATTTGATTGTGCTAATGGTGGAAAATGATCAGGAACCTCTCAAAGTGTAATCGGTGCAATATAACATACAGCACAGTGTCAGCCAACAAACAGCTCTAGTGTCCATACGATGCAGCCAGCTATGAGTAGCCTGTGTACTTTTGAGTGAGATAGGGTTCTGTTAGTTTTATAGTGAATTCCTCATCTATAGTAATCCATTTCTGGATGTTTTTGATAAGGCTGAAACAACTTAAATAAACTGAAATAATGAGATTTCAAAAGTGCTTTGATTACATATACATAACAAAGGGCAATCTAAATATCTGATCAGAAGTCATCATTAATACTATTTCTGTAACAATTAAAGATGATAATGTAAACACGCACTGAAAAATACTATGAATATGCTCATTAAAATAATTCCTTAAGTCTTGAACACAGATGGAGTTGTGTTCTGCTGGGCTAGATGTTATAGAAACCATGAAAATGAACAGGTCTTTTAAATGTAGAAGCCTTTTATTAGAAGCTGTTTATTTTAGTAGGTATTTTTAAATTGTAAAAACAGGTTTCCAAAGGGCACAAATAACTGAGTTTATAGAGGCATAAGAGAGATAAAGAAAAACAAGATGAATAGCTTTTGCCCCCCTTAACAGGTCATGGTCCATTTAGGCTTGGATCTTTAGCTTTATCTGAGTATATATATTTTTGAATATATATATATATATATATATGAGGCAAGGTTGACCCTCACACGTGTTTATGCCCGGTACTTCATTTAACTTTTCTTTCTTGGAGTGCAAGACAAAATATGCTAGGTTTTCCAATTTAGTTTAGAACAGAAATAAAGTATAATAGTTCAGTTGGAAGGAACCTATAACAATCATCCAGTCCAACTGTGTGACCACTTCAGGGCTGACCCAGAATTAAAGCAGCATGTTATTAAGGGCACTACCCAAATGCCTCTGCAACACTGACAGGAAGTGTTTAACTCCTATCTAGGAAGCCTGTTTCAGTGTTTGACCACCCTCTTGATAAAAAATCACAGAATCACCTAGGTTGGAAGGGACCTTTTAAGAACATCTAGTCCAAACAATGAAAACAAACAGAAAACCCCACAAACAATAACACACACACACACACACACACCCCCCCAAAGAAACCACCCACACAAACCACACAAGAAGGAACAATTAAGTAATAAAAATAATTAAATAAATAAAAAGTTTATTTGCAAATACCTCTGAAGATTAAATTACTCATTTCAGATGTTCTCCTCAAATACTATGTTCCAAGAATCTATTCACTGCAGCAAAAGGACATTCCAGAAACAAAAACAGGGGTCATAACATTTTCTTCTTGCTTTGGGAAATGTTCAGCTATCTAGCCTGAAGCTCATAATAATTTCAGAGAGAGAAAATATACATTTTAATAGACATTTCTAAATTTACCAAGTTCTGTGTTTCATTTCCTGTGAATTCTGTACCATGTCAGTCATAAAACTAAGCAGAAAATGCAAAAGTGTGTACAAAATTGCACAATAATGAAGAGTATTTTGACCCGTGAATGGTCAGAATGAGTGGAGGGATTTAGAATTTATTTATTTTGAGATAAATAAAAGAAGAAATAGTTGGTAAAAAAACAAATATGCAGAAAACAGAAAGGTGCAGTAAACCAACATCCATGGTCCCATTCTGAAACAGTATTCTGAAACAGTACATTCTTCTTTAAATGCTTTCCCCACCTGTAGTTTTTAATTTTCCCCTTCCAGTGTCATCATATCTGTGTGTGTACAGAGCAATTTGGATATTTGCTGGAAGCATCACACTTACAATGTATATGGACAACATGTATGTGTACCTACACTTTACAGAATACCCCTGGTTTTGTCCAGATGAGCAGGAATTTAGCATTGTGATGATGAAAATCTTCTACAATTTCCAAAACCATCAGTCAAGTTAGGGCAGTTTTCATTTCATTTGTTACTGGAATTATGGGAAAAGCAGAAATCACTTCTCTAATGGCCAAAACTGGCCACACTGTCACAGGGCTTGGACAACAAGAAGCCTCATAAGTTTGGTCCGGCAAACAAAGTTTCATTGAATCTGCAGAGTGATGCCAGCTTCTCTCTCCAGCTTTGCTTCCCTGCCTCTTCCAATCTGTCTAGTAAGTGAAGGAACCTCATTAACAATTAATCAGCTTCGCTTGGACTCCAATGCCTCTGTGTGTTTTGGAAGGCTTCTAATCATGGATGGCTTCATTTAAGAACGCATTAAATGCTCTACAGATTTGAAAGGAATTCATCACAGTATAATTAGGTTGATAGCTCTTTGGTCATCAAGTGGCCTACCATTTCCCTCCTGATGGTGGTTTAGATAACGATACTGAAAAATGTAATAGCTGTCTCTAATGACTGACCCTAGACTAGAACAAATTGCTTGCAAGTCATAGTTTTTCACTGATCTCTAACAATTTCTGGCCTCTCTGTCTTCACAGACAGCTGTCAATCAGAATTATTTTTGACTCATAAGTAACATGGGGGTTGCTCCAATGGGACACTGCAATGGGACAGTGTCTGGACTAGGAAGCCCTGCTCAAGAAAGGGACAGAGTCAGCAGCTGATCTTTACTGGTCACAAGGTAGAGTTCAGCACCTATCCATTACCATTTTGTCATCAAGCTGCCAGTTAGACTCTGGTTTATTCCTAGGCACAGCAGGAATAACATTAATAATGCTATAGAGCTCAAGACAAAAAAAAATAAATCTGTAGAGACATCATTTATGGCATTTCCAGAGCAGGGACAGCCTCATGATCCTTTTGGAAAGCTGAGTGAATAACGTTTCATTTCAGTGGTTAATCCACAAAAGTAAGTGAGAGGAGAAAGAAAGGGAGATCTGATTCAGTCCAAAGAAAATTATTCTTTTCAATCAAACAAACCAACAAAAAAACTTCTCAGAATAATCCATTTTGCATCAGACAAAAACAGGTTTCATTTCATTTTAAATTATTAATGTCTTTGATTTTTTCAACATAGATAATTTTGACATGAATTGCTGTTTCAAAGAAAAATAATCCATTTTTTCATTGCAGTCAGAACCAGATTTTTAACATTTAAGCCATTTCTCCCATTCATAGGTGAAGCCACCTGATAGTTTCACAAAAATATTAATTTCCCCTGCAACCCATTTGCAAGCAAATTCAATAAATGTACACAGAACTTGCCTGCTTGTCTTGCCCAGAGAAAAATATCGAGTCAAGATTCTCTGGCCCGCTGCTAAAAACAGCCTGTTTCCTTAGCTGTCACTTCCCCTGCAGTGAGGGAGTTTGAAACACCCCTAATGCCTCACCATGTCTATTAAGCTTCTTCTCGCTGGCTGGCATGCTGCTTGCAGCAACTAACAGAGGCAGGAGTTTGGAGCACCCTTGTGTGCTGCAGTTCTGACTCACTCTCTTGGCCCAGCTTAATCGGTTGGGGAATTCCCTGGAGGATGGATGTCTGGGCACCGCAACGCTTCTCCAGCGCTTAAAGTTTAAAGGAGCACACAGGTACCCGTGGAAGAAGTCTTCCTGCAGGCAGCTTCATGGAAGTAAGTCATAAAAGCCTTTTGAGATGGGCACCAGAGAATGTCTCCATGTGGCAAGTTGCAAGCATCCTCCTGCCAGAAAATTTGCATAAGAGTCTATTCAACCTTTTTCTACCCATTTGTGTACTTTTGACCACAGAGCAAAAAAAAATAATCTTTTTATATCCAAACTAGGCAGAAATAAGTCACATACCTAGCAGAGACTGCTTCAGGGCTAGAGCCTAGAAGAGCCCTGAAGGTGACACGAGATGGTGTAGAGCAGGAAAGGGTACAGGGCTGGACTGAGAGAGAGCTCCCAGCCCCAGCAACTGTTTGCTTCTCACCAATAGTCAACGTCCAAGACCATGAAGCCTTTTGAGAATGAAAAACATCCCTTTCTATCATCAACAATGAAGCATTTCTGACAGAAAAAAAAATTAACTCCTTCATACCCACACTTTCTTAGTGAAATGCTTGACATGTTAAAATCAAAATAAAATAGCTGTACTTGTAATGTTAAATTTTATCACCTAAATATGTCTAAAAGTTCAATTACTTTGACTTGAATGAAATGCTTTTTCTAGTTCAGAACATATTGTTTTGAAAATTCTGGTTTGGGTGTTTATTCTTTTTATTCTTTTTTTTTTTTCTTAAGAGATAATACTTTTGCTTGAATTGCTTGAAAAGGGTTGCTCTGTTGATACCCAAACCAGACTTTTCTCTGAAAAAAAGAATCTCATAGGAATTCTTATAGGATCTCTTAGGAAAAAAAAACACCTAAACCACACAACTTTGAGGGCAAACATCACAGAAGGTTTTTTTGCACTTTTGCTGTAGTGGCAACTGGTTTACAAAGTTCTAAAGATTTGATGCCTAAACTTGCAGCCACTGGTAGCACTGTATAATCATGCATCCCCATTTACTGCAAAGTCCAGGAAAATGGTGTTCCAGGTGTGTTCCATAGGGTGCCCAAATGCAATGTCTTTTTATAGCCACAGTTGTTCGCATCCTTGGGTCCCACTGTAGCAGCTCAGTGTGGTTCACAGTCAATTTTATTCATATATAGGTATCATGGTTTTTATCCTTCATAAATTCTACAGTGGATACAAGCCCTTCATAGTGACCTCTAGGAAACCCAGTTTCTGTTCATTCTCTCGCTGGGCTAAATTCTGGGGAAACACAATTATAGCTGGCCCTGAGGCTGCAGAATAAAAAGCGAAAGAAGGAACCACACCTGAACAAAACTACACCAGGTAATAGAGCATGTTGGACTTGCTCATCGAGAGCTTAGATTTCTTCACTTCTACATCAGGAATTACAATTTCAGAACACATGTTTCACAGTAAGGGATTGTGGTTTATGCTCCATGCGAAAAGGTGCAGAAAATACAGACGTTCTATAAAACCCCCAAAATTAATTCATACCCATGGGTTATCTGGGGATGAATGAAGCCATTTGACTGAAAAAAAGAACCAGGCTAAAACACACATGTCATCCAATCTATGCAAAAACTTAATTTGAAACACTTGAAGGTTATTTGGTGAGCTATGTTCCTTCTGTCTTTTGCCTCTGCACCATCTATCTCTGATGATTAAAGGCATTAAAAAAAAGTCCTGGGCACATACATGGAGTATTTGTTGATTCCCTGGGAACAAAAGAGACCTTTGGTCATCCAGGACATCAATAATCCACTGTGTGAGCAGCCAAAAAGTAAAATGTAACTGATTCCTCTAACTTAAGGAAGGAGAAAATTGCCCTGGTTTTAGCATTTTTATAGACTTTACTTTCCTACTCAATTAGTGTTTACAAGGAGGGGAAGGGAGAAAAATGTAAGGACAGTCATACAGCCTCTGAGATACCCTTCAAGGTAGGGTCCAGAACACACCAGCAACTTCAGCAACTGCAAGTGTTGGCTCAGCATTTGTTGGAGCAACAGGAGGAGGGTATTGTCACTAAATCCACTCAGTGAGTAAGTTTGGATCTCATGTAAAAAAGAAAATGAGGAAGATGTTGTTGAGATAAGAGTAGAACAGCAACTGTGTAGATGTGTAACAGGGAAAAGAGGATGCAAGAGAAGAGTTGGGGAAGTTGTGAAAGCAGTCAAGAAGTTTTGCAATGAAGAATTTCTGAATTCATTGTACACTTCAATGAAAAATATTGCCAATATAGAATACATTGCTAACCTATTTTTCATCTTCCTTATTTTTGTTGTTGATATCAAGGCAATGATTTCTTATTGGCATCGTATGTATCCATATATTCAGAGATCAAGGGGGTCAGGATTTTTTTCCCCTCTATAGTTTGGCAATATTCCACTGAACTGCCAGGATTTAATTTATTTTTTTCTAGAGAGACATTTAAGTGAATTGATTTTGAATCTTTGACATTGTAATCAATACATGTAAGAGAAAATACTAACTCACAGCTGCCGGTTTCTGCTGTGGTAGTGGTTTTCTTCCTTAGTACCAAATAAGTTCCGTCGCTATCTAAATGAAACGTGCTGGGTAAACACATTTTCCCTAAAAGCAAAGCTCTACCAAAATAAATAAGGATAAAAAGATCAAGGATGCCAAGTCCATCCAGTTCTGCAGTGTCCCAGATAACAAAGCCCTCCCACCTCCTCTGCACTTTGGGCTCTGCCCTGAGCACCTGCCCAGTCCATTGGACTAAAACAAGAGTGGTCCAGGCTCATGTGAAGAAGAGGCTAAACTTCCTCCTTCTCATTGTAAATGAAGTTGGGAAAGATGTGTCTGCCTGTCTTTTCAAAGCTGTTTTATTCATCGTCTTCCTGTGTATATCATCCCTCTGAAGCATTGCTTCCCAGCACTGACATTGACACATAGCTCTCTGCAGTGACAAATGGAAACATGAGATTGGGGTGTTTTCATTGAGATTGGCCAGAATTAATGCAGTTTTCATAGTGCCAAGGCTCATACAAAGCTCAAATGCCATTATATGTCACTAATTAGTCAAGTAGTAGATATAACTCCTGCAGTAGGAAGAGCTGTTGTTGTTTTCCCTTGCTTTTTAATTGCTGCCCCATAAGCATCACATTTAAATAGGGACAAAGTGTGTGAAATACAAGGTTATTGTTATATGTATTTAATATTACGATTCCTGTGATAAAAGATGTGTCAGGCTCTGTTCTCAAAACACAAAGGGAACATGGGAGAGAAGACTAGCAGATTATTTAAGGTTTGCTCTTTTAGCTGCTGCTACATTTGACACATTTTGTTTAAAAGTGTTAAAAGTCATTACTACCAAAAAGTGGACTTCCTGTAAATAAACTAGTGACTTCTTTTCACTGCAGTCCTCAGACTTTCTTTGCATTTCATTATCATTTTGTCTCTATCTTTGCAAATTATGATTTTGGTTCTAACACATTAGATTTTTAAATATTTCCCCAATTATCCTCAGCTGAGTATTTGCAAGCACATCCATTTCTACATGCAATCACCCTCACACATTTGCACCAGATAGATAATGAACACTTGAGTGTTCTTCATTATAGAGACAGAAGTCAAGAGTCACAAACTAAACAGCTGTTTCAATGAGCCTGCTCTACTGAGAGCCCTGAACCTCTCCACTATTCTCTAAGAGACAAACTAGGGAACAGCATTTGAGTTTCATGTTTTAACACTGGAGAGGTCTTCTAAATAGCTGGGGGTAAGCAGTTATGGAAAGGGTCAGAAACCTGTCATTATTTCAATGAATTGTGCAGGTAAGAGGTAGAATTTCATTGAAAATAGCTCAGACTGCATGCTTCAAATCTTCTTTTGCCAATGGAAAGGGATATTTTGCATTTGAAAAAGCAGGAAGTGCACATAAGAATGTTATTAGCATCCTAAATACCAATCTCACACCAGAAAATTAAGCTGTGCTAGTGAACACACTTGGGTGTTAAAACCCAGTTGTCTATATACTGTTAAATTGTTAGAGTGGTCCCTGGCCAAACGCAGTTCCCCCAGAGAGATCCTGGATACGGTTCAGAAGTTAACATAAGCCAGAAACTATTCCTAATCGGCACTTTGGATGCAGTCACTCTGCTTTGAAGGTTAAGATAGTTTAATAACATAGATGCAGGTCATCTGCCAGTTGGCTTCAAGTACCCAGTTCTATTCTCTCACCATTTAATTAGCTAGTGAAGATACAGCCAAGCCCACCAAAGTGATCTACATTACTTTTTTGTCTTTGTTTATTAGACAAATACTAAATACGAATACTTCAAACCTTGCTCGTTACATGAATCAATTTACAGGGGTTAAGGAGGAGTCTGAGTCATGGGAGATATAAAGAAGTTAATCCAGACTCACACGAGCAGCCTGGAGCAGAGAGAGTTGGCTCTAGACCTCTCACAGCCCATGTCAGGTAAATGTAAACTATTGGACCTTACCCAGCCCAGATTTCCTTTCACTAGACTAACCTTTCTCTGATTGCCTGGCTACATGCTTCTTGCTTATTTTACAATATTTTAGACTTTATATTGGCTTTGTGTTATTTATTTAGGAACTTTGAGTGGGGAAACCTTTTTCATATCTGTTTGCTCAGAGTATTTTTACACATATGCAGTGAAGCAAGTCAGATGAGCAGTGACGCTCTTTTCCCAATTTTCTGCTCTTTACCTCCTTGAATACACAAGAGGAAATACCAAGCTTGTGTGTATTAGTCCATCCCGAATAGTTAACCTTAATGTGTGGAAGGGGCATTCAGGGATTCTAATTGTCTTATGATTTTCAGCATCTTTATGATTTTTCGTTATGGTAAAGTAATTCAAGGCACTTCACACCCAGCAGTATCCAGAACGTGAGAAGGAAAAAGTACAGAACAAGCTGTTGGAATCAAGAGAAATAGGCACAACCTGAGGTGTTTTCTTCCACCCACACACCTTGCTCAGCAATCAAAACATATTCAATGCCTCTTTAAAATGAAATAATTTAAAAGCCTACTGTTACGTCAAGTCTTCTTCACTCCCATTGCTCTAAAGTGAGATATTTTTCCTGCATAACTATTGATATGAGCATAATTTATTAATTCCAGCTCAGCTTCCCACTGGTTACCACCAGTCTGCTGATGAAGGATATGTGGCTCTGCTCATTTCCAGACACATAAATGCATGATGTTCTGCTCCATTCCCCAAGGGGAAAAGCAGTCCAACATCCTCCATCAGAACTGCCACTCTCTCACCTCCTGTTACTGGTAATTTGGCTGGAAGAGCTGTGGCTGTTGAGATTTAAAGTCTTGAGGAAATCCAGCCATTCTCTTGTTAGTGGAGTTAATAAGGCAAACAAGTCCATGTGCTAAATCAGATGGCTAAATCCTGCAGTCCATCCCCAGTTGAAGTCAGTGGAAAGGAAGCCAAAGGAGCCTGAGAGAGTTTGACTATTTCTGAACGCACAACTAGTAGTCTGCTTGTCCATCTGAATGTCCGGTTTTATCATTTTTAGAATAAAAACTTACAATTTTACCCTGTGGGAAACATTTTTCATTTCATAGTTTCAAAATGTTCTATTATACAATAATAAAAATAGTGACCTATTTTGACTAAACTGAAACTACTCTTTTTATACTCCAGACCCTCACTGAAATATTCAAGCAGAGGACACATTTCAGAAAACATCTAAAAGCCCCATGATTTCCTTTTGTTCCATTCATCCCATGAAAGCATCCTATATAGAGAGAAAAGGTGACATCACCATCTATAAGCCAGGGAACTGGCACACGTTCCCCAAGGAAATAATTAGGAGCAGTTTGATGAAATATAGCAAAGGAGATGCCAGTGATCATCAATAAATCTTTTTATCTCCGTGGAAGAGGTCCATGGGAAATGGGAGCTGTTCTCGGTTTCAATAACAAAGGTTTATCTCATCCCCTTAAACATATACATGATGTTGTGAAAACTGCTGAAAGTGGAGAAGCCCAGTTCTCCCAGCAACCCCATGTAAAGCACCATCCAGCCAGTCTGAACCACAAACAACTGGTGGTGGCATGCAGCATATAAGGGGTCAAACATCAATTTTCCCTTTCACACACCTTTCTCACCAGGAAAGATGCTCTGCCTGGAAATGTTTTTTTTCAGGACTGTCTAAAACTTTGTTTTGGGATATGATATGGAAGTTTCCAGAGAAATTAAAATTCCAGGTGTTTTTTTACCATTTGAAGTAATGATAAGTTCCAGGAAACCTGGCGGCTTTGAGATTTGCTCATCCCCACTGTGTATTTTACCACTACAGCACAAACCGCTGTGCGCAATGTGACATAGACGGGCTGTGCCACAGCGTGGCACAAAGCCACTTTCCTCCAAAATAAAACCTACAGACACAGTCACAACCTCAATACTTTGAGTGACAACCCGGTACCACCAGAATCAAACAGAAGTTTCTCCCATTCATCTGAACTAAACTGAGATTGTACTCCCAGCTGACAACGGGAAATGCATTACCAACCTTGCCCTTGGCAATCTGAAGCATTACCACCTCCGAAAGACTCAGCCAAGATCCATTTAGCTCACTGCTCTGAAACAGACCTTTTTACTTCTGGACTTTCTTTCCTGGCATTTGTGAGCAGCTGCTGCAGGGAGCCCCTAATGCTCTTCTCAATGCAGAGCTTGCTAGAACAGAAGCCCTTGGCCTCAGCATAAGCACAGGAGATTGATGGTCTGCTCCAACGCCTGCCCAGTGCATTTTGCAACCTCCCCGTCCCCCAGCCATCTGGGCAGAGAAAGCACTTCCTTGGAAGGGAATGCATCCCCCACTGAGACCAAGTTTTAAAAAGGGGTTGGATACTGAATGCTAAATAATAAAAGCATGCATCAGCACTTTCCCCACTTCAAGAGAAGACTGGACACTGCAGCAAATCTTTCCCTCTCCATCCTTTTGCATTTCTCAGGTTGTTTCTCTAATTCTGTCCAGCACAAGCACAGCAAATCCTTCTTCATCCCACCTCAGTGCTTCTATGCCTTGCACAAAGGTACTGTTCCTATAAAGCCACTTATGTTCTCTGAGGGGTGGACTTAGAGTCATGGGCCCTACAGCAGGAGCAAAGCTGAGCAACTTGCTCATCAGGTATGTTCCTTCCCCATTTATTCTACAGCATCATGAGATATTTCTTCTTGTGGACAACTGCAAGAATACTCAAGACAGATCTAAATAATAACATTAGATAATTAGATAATTAAATTATTAGATAATAACATTAGGTTTTGAGTTAGTAACAGAGTATTTTCCACTGAAGTAGCTGTAGCTTCTTGAGACCAAGGCTTGAGCTAAGTTCCCCCTGATTAAGGCAACTCTATATTAACATTTCCAGTGGGAATTGGAAAATAATACAATTCATATTTGATCAGTGATTCAGGCATCCAACTTCAATATGACAGCTACAGCCACCTGGTACAAACCAGAGCTGAAAACTGTGGCCACTTTCAGTCCCATCCCAACACAGCCCACAGCCAGAAACTCATAATTCAGCCTCAGACACATGAATATCCCTCCAAAGCTGCTGACATTTCCCAGAGTAGATTGGGAGGTTTTCTAACACTTTCCTTATCACTGCCAAAACACTTTTTTTCCTGCTTGTATTTTATTAAGAGAACTTATTAAACTATTTATCAACAGGAACCCTCTCACACAACAGGTGGCCATCTAAACAGTGTTACCATGCCTTCTCATACACATCAGGCACAAGACCAAGTGCTTCACTTAACTGAAATCCACTAATCCCTCGCCTATAGCTTGAATGTATCTTCATATACTGAACCACGTCCCAATTCCTGCATTCTCCCCACAGGTGAAGCAGAGGGACAACCCCAAGAGAAGAAACATAACTCGAAATTATAAACCCAAAGCTGACGTACATCTCCTACCCAAGACCAGCTCATGGGGCTGCACCACAGACCCTTCTTTTCCCCTCCTCTCTGGATTCCCTTCACCTTGAGCAGTTCACATACGATCTTTTCCACTCAAATAGTGGTTAACACAGAATTGTTTTCATTAATAGAAAAGTCCTCCTTGAGTGACTAATTTCTCTGTTAGAACAAGATAGGCGTAATAATGACTGCAACTGGGTACTATATGACTGCAGGGAGAAAGAATATATTAAAGAAATAATTATTGGATATACAATCTTTATTTGGGATAAGTCTTAGAAGGTGCTTTTAGAAGCAATAATAACAATTATAATTAATGAGTGCACTGCCAAGTATTGACCAAAAGATACTTACAAGTTCACCTTTCATTTCCCCAATGCCTGACTACTCAATTTGTTTTCTATTAAAATCCAAGGGCTTTGTGAAAATGCCTTTGAAAACAATCATCAGGATACAACTACTCCTTGGAAAAAAAAAAAAAAAAGAGCAAGAATCAAATTTTATGCATCATTTACCTGTTAATACTTATTGTTTTTAAAGGGTTTTATGGTACTTTAAAATCAAAGCCAAGTTAAAAAAAAAAAAGAAGGATTGTCATATTTGTCTGTCAGATAAATTACATATTTGAGGACAACCGTACAGCCAGTGAAATGACTCTGGGATCTGCAAGAGATCTGAGCTGGGAAACACTAAAATTACCAGAATAAAGGTATTCAGAGAATAAAAAGAATGATGGTCAATCAAAACAAGAGGAGGAATAATGTGATAGTTAACTGTAATCACTGAGTAACAAAGGATAAGTCGATGTTGTTGAAAGGATAGGCCCAAATAGCATTGAAATATAGAGAAGAAGAAGAAGAAAAAAAATATATTTGTAAATCAGATTAACAGAATTAATTTAAATCATAATTTTCCTGGCATCATTTTCTTTTTGGTGTGTTTGCTGATAGCATATTGTGGTCCTGTACACAAGTATACATAAATCACTCAGATTTTGCACAAAAGGATGCTGGAGTGGGTCCATCTTTCCCTCTCCTTCCACAAATATTCCCAGGAGGGACACAATAAATTGCAATTGCTTGAGCCAAAAATGTGCTCAGCAGTGAAGACTGCAGTGATCCAGGTGGTAAAGGGAGCCAGAAACATGCCTTCGGTACAGATTCAGGAGAGACAGCTTTGAGAAATGACATACAAGGCAATCTTGCTTCCATGCAGAGCAAGCCCAGAGAATATTTGTAAATTACAGAAATGTGGAGACGGATGCAATAAATAGACCAGTAAGGCTGTCTTACCTGCTGGCAGGTCAATACACAGTATTATTTGCATGGTTTGTCCCTGCAGGTGAGGTCTATTCAGCGACAGGAAATTTTGCAGTATTTAAAGTCTTTTTCTTTCCTTTGTAGCAGAGGACATGGATCATACAGGCATTGGCAACTCATAAATCCTCTGTAGTAACAGAGTCAGTACCTACATTATCAGCAATGTCCTTTCTGTGGGACCCTGAATTTTCCAGAGCTCTCAAATGGAATTGTGTTCTTTTGCTCTTAGACAGAGTAGACAAAAAAGCAGCATCGATGCAACTTCTAGTCTTTTTGCTTTTGGTTTGCTAGCAATTTCCTGAAAGTTTGCAACCTATGTTCTGTGGCGTGGAACAGAGCCTTTGAACTATCTGTCCATGACACAGTTTGCTTGCAATTATGAAACAAACAGATTTGAATCTGTTTCTGCCCTTTCCATTCCTATATGTTCTAATGCCATGAGCAGTTACTTCACTAAATTATATACTAGATTGTCAAACACTGGTTGTTTCACATTTTTACCTCTGTGTCAGGTATGTTGGAGAAAAAGGTTTCCAAAAAGGTTTCCCTTGCTAATTAGGCTATAAATAGCAGTGCTTGACACAGGGCTTTGCTTCCATGTGCAGCTGCCAGAGGGACTGGAGCAGAGGATGCCTAAGCACGTGACTGCAAGAGCAAGGAAAGAAACACTTTTTAAAAAGTGTTAAAAAAAAAGAAACATTCTCTGCAGGGAGGTATTGCTCTTTCTCTGGGCTGCTGGAAATGGGCCACAGTGGTAGAAGTGCAGTATAGGCCTTATCTATGATGGTTGGCGAGACAGGAGGAGCTGAGTTCACGAAGTGTACAACTACTAGGTCCAAGCCTTTGCTTTATATTGCTACCACTAACACGGGAGTTAAGGGGAACTATGTGTGAGTAAAGATGATTAAACTTCTTCGGAAATACTGGGTTTCACCAAACTCCTTCCTGGTACAGTGGAGCAGACAGCCCAAGTCTGCTCTGAAGCTGAATGTTGTACAAAAAAAACCCAGTATCCCCCCAAAGTGCATGTCTTTCCTCCAGAAGAGTCACTGCTGCTAGCACAGACCTATCCTGAAATACAGCCCTCCCTGTTCTGGTTTGGCTGCAATAGTCTCTGAGCCAAGTTTTGAGAGGTTATTAGGCTCACCCCTCCCTCAAATTGGTTTATTCACCTCCATTAGGTGGAGGCAGTTGTCCAGTTTTTTTCCTCCTGAGACAGATTTGAAATAGAGCTTTCATATCCCAGCCGGATTCAGTACATCTGTAATATCACATACTGACTTACAGAGGAAATGGAGGGTGGACTTCCTAACTTCTTTGACCTAACTCAAAAAATTGTTCCTCTTGCCCCACTGAAGGACATAACCAATTTCTATTTCTTCAATCTTCCAAGAAGTACCAAATAAACATGGTAGCAACTGGTAAGTCCATGAAGACTCGGCTCTGCCTTTTTTTCTATTATATGTATTTTCTTTGTCCTTTAACACCTAACTTCAAAGTGAATGATAATAGATGATTTTTCAATTTGAATCATGATCACTGTTAGATGTTAAAGGACAAAGGAAATAAATCATTCTGAAGGTATTGGTGATGGTGTTTTCATCATTCAAAGCTCTTTCCAAGTTGTTGGCAAATAAAAGTCTTCCTTGATGATGGTAATTTCATGGTCTTTATCTCTCCTTGAGGAGGAAGTGCACTTGATGTCTTTGATTTTTTTGTTATCAGTAGCCTAGTGATTTTTCAGAGTAAAAAAGGTCAAAAACTTCACATAATGTTAAGAACAAAACTATGAATAAGAAATTAACATTGCAGGTACAGGGAAGATGAATTTTATGCTTTTTGGAATTTCTGTAAGAGAAAAAACATTCCTCATTAAACTAGGTTTTCCTTGCAAACTCAAGGAAAGCAAATCAAATTCAGTTCCAGTGTTGGAAAGCAGGAGGTATTGGATGCAGTAGAGTTTTGCAATACCAGGGCATCTTCTTCAGGGCTTTGCCTCCAAGTTTGTGAAGCATTGATATTATGTCCTTCAGGCACAGTAAGGACATTTGAATGCTGAAAACTGTGTATCACAGTTTTCTATTCAGACTATTCTATTGCTGACCTATTGAGCATTAGCATTGTCAGAACTGTCTTTGCTTCATATTTCACATCAAGCAATGCAAAGCATTTCGTCTGAGTTTTTGTTATAGAAGCTAAAAATAAAAACATTTTGCACTTCAACACAGGCTTCCCTTAGCCTCCTGAAGTAGCTTTAGAATGCAGATCAGCACAAAGACTCCAGTTTTACAGCTGGGTGATCCGAAAGTCTCTGTAACTCAAATGTTTATACTCTCCCTACCTCTGGGATCATAAACACGCAAAGTCAGTTGTGGTGTCACAGATGAAAAAGCCAGATGTCTCATATTCAGTGATCCATATTGCTTTACTGTAGCATTAGTATAAGAGCCCTTGTCATCCTCTTTAGCACAGACAGTGGATCCCCTTATGCTGATGCTGGTCCCACTGGAGTCCCTTTAAGCTTGACAGCCTGGAAGCACAGTTCCCTGTAACTTGGTTATTGTACCTAAATGACAGACCAGGCCCCTAACAAGCCACAGGAAGGTGCAGATATTTAGGACTTTGCAGGGATATTCTTATGCTTTGAGGACTATAGAGCAAACTGTAGGTTACATTTAGGTTTTGGAACAAAATCAGAAATCCTTTAATAACTTTTGCTAATAAATTAGCACATAAACATATAGAGAAGCCTGCCTGACACCAACATATTTCCAAAAACCATAGAATCAATTTCTGCCTTTTGTTTGGGGTTCATGAATATTTATTGATACCTTACCAAAAAAGCCCCAGTTTTATAGCCGAAGGTACCCAGCATAAATCACAAAACAGACAGTAAGTGAAATCTGTATGGACAGTTTTGATTATTAAGTTTTACTGACAAACCCATTTCAGAAAATTATCAGCTGTTGCAGGTAATGGGCAGAGACAGACTTTACCACCACAGTTTTCTTCACTCATCATAACACATAAATCCTCAAGCTCAAATATAAAGTCTTGCTCAGTGTCACAGAGATGTCCTGCACTGGTAGAAAACAAGGCAGGCTCTCATAGCTGGAGAACATGCTGCTGGTTACTGACCATAACACATTCTTCTGTATATAATATCAAAGGCTTCTTCTAGATATTTAAAATATAGCCAGGAAAGGGAGGCTTCCTTCTGAATTTGCAAGTTCAGCTTGTGCCTTCCAGGTTGCTATCTGTCTTACAACCACCATCAGCATATCAACGCAGCCCCTTATTTAACACTCCTGAGGATCTGGAGTTAAAGGCTATTTGTGAGAAGATGTAATTGACCTGTAGGTCTACTATTCAAATTTATTTATTTATTTGTCACGTTGCTCAAGACACTACCAAAACACTAGAGATTATAAACATCACAAAGCAACACATTTAAGAAATATTTTGAGAGCGAGTTCAATGCAGTACTCACTCTTCCATCTCTTATAGAATAGGCAGTTTTTGCAAAAAAGATGTTCCTTTTCTGTACTGCCTTTTCCTCCCAGTGTACTGCACATGTCAATGCATTACCTCTCCATCTCATTAAACATCTGTGCTCAGAAGACCTCTTTTTTCCCCCTCCCTCTGCTCATTAATTTCCTTCTTCCTCTTTCTCATTGTTTCTCATATTTTTTTTTTTATTTCTCTGGAGCATTAGGGGATGGCTGTGGAGAGAATGTTGCTTGTAGAACAGATGATACAGTGCACAAAATCCTATTGTTCTCATATGAATAGAAGGCTGCAGCAGATCTGGCTTAATTTGTCAACAGCCTATGTGTAATCATGTTTTAGAAGGAGATAGAAAAGATTTGGGACCAACCTGTTTAAAACCCAATTAGAGGGACATGGAGCTAGATACAGGTTAATGACTTAAGTCAAGGATGAAAAATATACAAGTCTATGGTGCTTAAGCTAAGACATTAATGACAGGCAGATAAAGGGGATGTGTGTGATTGCACTCAGGAGTGACTGCACTTTTTGAACTTGAACTTAATAGCTCGATACCTTACAAGGAAGGAAGGTCTTCAAGTATGTTTAAGCAAGGTTTCTCCCTTTCTGGATGCTATAATAGCAAAAAGGCCCCAAACAGGGCTTTAGACAGGGAATATTGAAAATAAATGTTAAACAAAAGAGACCAGGCTATTGTGTAATATAAATCAGCACCATTCCACAGTCATCAAAGAAGTAGCAACTTACACCATCCAGAATTAGGACTCTCAAAGAGAAACCAAAGTGTTGTCAGTCTAGTTTTGGAAAGACAGCACTGTCTATCTCTCTAAAACAAGAAGGGTTACAGGTAAATAAAGAGGCCTAACAAAAAATAGCAAAGGCTTCCACCTTGGTCTGGACAAGTTGAAGAGCCAGCATCATCAGCAACTGTGGGAGTGAATAAAACAGGAATTCAATTGCAGACTACACAATGACCATTACATCTGACAACGGTATCACCCATGGTGGGATTATTTATATTTAATGTATATGGAGTTTTTTGGAAGGAATAAAGCAACTCTAAATGGCAATTTTCCACATTAAAACTTTAGCTGGGTCTGGTGGGGAAAGGGTTAATTGTTCCCAGGACCTAGCAGGGACACAGGTATTCCATCCCATTTGAGCCACGCCCAGAGGGAGGGGCCTGAGCTGGCCAGGGAGGGGGAAGGACAGGAAGTGGCATAAAAGGAGGAAGTCCTGCCCCTGGAGCAGAAGGAGTAGGGAGAGTCTGGGTGTGGTGGTAAGTGGTGGTATTGTGATGCCGGTTGTATACTCCTCTGTCTGTGTTATCGTTGTTATTT
>BJBW01001412.1:43542-187826 GCA_004320125.1 Scolopax mira
AGCGGCTGCCACGTGGTCCTTTGTTCCCATCTGTGGCCAAACTACGACAATAGCTAAGGCTTCCACCTTGGTCTGGACAAATTGAAGAGCCAGCGTCATCAGCAACTGTGGGAGTGAATAAATCAGGTATTTGCAGACTACACAGTGACCGTTACATCTGAGGACAGTATCACCCATGGTGGGATTATTTATATTTAATGTATATGGAGTTTTTTGGAAGGAATAAAGCAACTCTAAATGGCAATTTTCCACATTAAAACTTTAGTAGATTAATAAGGTCGCAGGTTTGACCATCTGGCTAACATTAGCAAGATCATTTTACCCAGTTACTCCCTGTATATAATCTTATTCCTTCTTTTTGACTAATGCGTTTTCTTTGTGGCCAGTCTGAAAGTACTATAGTTTCCTGACCCTCCAAAAAAAATCCTCCATCTCTTTAGCCTGTTTTAATAGTCTTTCTCTGAACAATTTCTACTTCTATATATCTTTTTTATGATACAGTATAAAACAAAGTAATCAAGGTTAAGATGCAGCATTGGTTTATATGCAGCAATGAAAATGACCCTAAATGTTCCCTGCACCTTTATAATTAAATAGTCACTTCATCATGTCACTGCATCTCACGGGCCTTCAGCAGCAGTGCCACGCAATACCCCAATGCCATGCTCATAATCCTGCCATGAAGGTGTCCTCCTTCTTCTGACTATTATAATGCTCCATCCCAAAGCATTGTGAGCAGATATTAGTTTAGCCAAACCAGTCAGGTCTATACATACAGTGGTCTATAGTCATCATGACTGCAGTTAAGGTGCCACTTACCAAATGATAGGTATAAGATATGAAAGTGTACAAGAGACATGACAGGCACATGTTTTAGAGACTGTCTTACACACATTAGTAGGAAGTGTTAAAGGTGGCATCCCTTGTGACACAGGTTTGCCACTCCATAAGGAGTGACTGGTAGATCTATGCTATGACACAAGTCAGGGCCAGCGAGGGAGGCTGCAGGTGTCCTGTGTCCATGGCCTAATTGCCAAACAGACTGGGCCATGGCGCTGCAGGTGTGGGAGATTAGGTAGAGGGACAGGCTGCACTAAGGATTGATGCTGATGGCTTTCAGTGATATTGGAAATTATTTCCTCGCAGGTGTTAGCTCCCACACTCCTGGCAGAATCATTCATGTTGTCGAGGTGAAGAAAATGTTGCCGACAAACCCATCACCAAATACATTCAGGTGTTTCTCCTCTGGGAGGAGACAGGGCAGAATGATTTACTGTTCTCTGCCTATCTCCTTAACTGCCCAAGGCAGGGCACAGAGACATGTCATGAGAGGTGGGAAATGTTATTTATGTGTTTACCACTTACCCTGGTGTCCTAAAATGTCCCTTCCTCCTGGCAAGTCATCTGTTATCTCTCAGGACAGGGTGTGACTCCAAAACTATCACAAGCAAGACTGTGACTCATGCCAGCGCCATGTGCAAAGAAACAGCTGAATTGGAAGGATTTTAGAAATTTTTAAACTTGCTGTGTGAATATCCTCAGTGTGGTCACCTCTCCAATCAGTGGATGTCATGCATGGCTTTTTAGAGGCTTGGGTAGATACAGCCCAAGGATGTCCTCCTTTTAGTCTTGCTGTTTTGAAAAAACATTCACATCTCTTTTTCTTCTCTTGCTCTCCTTTTCCTCTCCCCTCATTCCTCACAAGCATCTCAAAGGCAGCATAGACACAAAAAGGCCCTTTCCCAGCCTTCTTCTCATTTTTCAGAGCATTCTTATTTATAAGAGCCGAAAAGCAAAAGTTTAAAAAGAGCCTCTACTTAAATAACCCCCTTGAAAACCTGTCTGAAAGGAAGACACTTAAAAATGAGATAAGTGGTACATTCAGTCTGTGATGGGACTATTTTGAGCATCCCCTTCCTGGACTTTTTTTTTTCGAGCTCAAGTTCAAAGATGACAGTACAGTAGCTCCTCTGAGGAGAAGTGAACTATGTGGATGACTTTGATAAATGAAACTATTCTTTCCCGTGATTGGCCTGTAAGGAAAAAGAAAGCGCTAAATAGGACTAAAGTCTTCCACAGCAAAAAATAAAATAACCAAAAAAGAACAAACTCTGAGCAGATAGTCCCTCAGACTGCATTGCAATGGTGATTGAAAAGAAAAGCAGAAATAATCTTCAAAGAGGGCTTATACCTGGGTGTGTTTAGTCCGTAGCAGTGGTAAAAACATACAAACCACTTGTCTAGAGTGGAGAAACCTGGGACTGCTGCAGATTGCTGCGACTTTCCCAAATTGATTGCTCTAATGGAAGCCCGCAAAAAAGTCAGGAAAATACTGCATTGTACCTGAGCTGCAGCAATCAACCCCCCGGAATCAGGAACAGACCTGAAGTAATAGGAAAAGGCAATAAGAACAAAAGTCATTGTGCCAGTGCTTAATGATATTTCTAGACCTTGTAGCAATAAGTGTCCCAACTACCAGGGAATACAGTGACCAAAGAAATTGTGATGCTATTTATAACCTCACAAAATGAGAAGAGTTACTCAGCTCACAAAACACGGCATTCCCTACAGGGCATTGCTTGCTTTGGATTATTGTCTAAGAGAAAAGATGGGGATCGTTGCTGTTCAAGCTGTACTACCTACCTTCACAATCTTCTTAAAATTCTTGCTGTGTTTGATATTTATTTTAAACCTTCAGCTGCAAGAATGGTGACAGTATGGAAATACCAAACAGCAACTGTTTTTCATGTGTTTCTCACATGCCTGGTAGAAGGCATTTTGTAGGAAGTGTATATTTTCTATCCCTTGGACCCACAAAGTTCACAAGTCAAAAAACCCTTAGGAGGCCTTTCTCTTCTGTAAAAACCCCATAAATTATGATGTTGTCTCATGGTTTTGGGGTGGTCTTCTTGGGGATTTTGGTTATCAATACTGGGAACACCTGTAGGGTTTAATTCTCAGTCTCAAGATCGGCCAAAATGAACATTCTGAGAAGGGAAAACCAGTTGTTTGACATGTTCACCTCAAGAAAAACAAAGTCATCAGCTTCTCTGTTAACTTTTAACAGAAACATCCGTCTGTAAACAACATGAGAAACAGTCAGGGGATGAAAAAAAGCCGCATGGATCTATTTTATCTGGATCCCCAGGCACACTGTCTTAGTTACTGTGCTGTGCTCCTAACAGTTACACAATAAATAATGCTCCAAATTTATCCCAGGTGTAATTCAACGGAGTTACTACAGGAATGAATTGCTCTGTTCGGACGTGATTGCCCCCATTTATTATAAACTCTTTTGATAACTAGTAATAAATCTCGAGTATTTCTAGCTTCCACACCAGCGCTATGGGCAACACGCTCCATGGGACTGCGGCGGAGGGAGCAGTTTGGCTGACAGAAAAAGGGACGTTTAGGCACAGATGCACTTTGCTGCTATCTGGGCAAGATAAAGATTGCACTCAGAAAAGAGGTCATTTTAGAGCATTTGTAGGAAATTTATAGTTTAAGGTATTTGTTTAGTGTGCAATTGTTGGGAGGCCTCTGGAGGTGTCTGGCTATACCAACCTATCCTGCTTTTTCACATAAGTAAACAAACAGAGTGTCTGGAGTGAAAAATCTTAGTTTTAACTGATGTGATGACCTTGATGTATGGATGTGATGTATGCATCCCTCCTCCTCTCACCCCACAAAGCTGGAGGAGGTCTCACATAGCAACTGCCACCGTGGAGCATTCAATCCCATTGCATGATGTCATCCACTCCACTGCAGCCCATCCCAGAGAGCACCCTCTCCGTGCCTCCTGTGCAGGTCAAGTGATTCTTCAAGGGGTGACTGTTTTCCAAGTTGATTATCATCACATATAGTCCCCAAAGGGCAAAAAAACTCTGGCAACACAGAAGGACTACTCAGCAAAAGAATAAGTGTAGAAGAAACCTAAAAGCGTGTAATGGGGGAAGAGAGATGTTGTATTGAGAAGAACAGCAGAGTGAACCTGCTTTGGCACTGACAGAAGTCACTCTGTGTCATCACCACTCTGCCCAAGCTGGGACAAGTGACCTCTTGTGGCACACCATGGGGATACATTACCAGACCAGCAAGGGACAGCCTGGGACAGCAAGCAAGGACCACCGGGTGCTATGTGTGACCTTGCAGAACGTTTCACCCCAGTATGTGTGGTACAAGAACATGTACATCTGGAGCACCCACATCTACCATGTGGTGTAGGGAAGGGTGTGCCAGAGGGGACCCACACCCCTAGCATTACCTCAGCTGTTTTATTGACATCAGTCTGTTGAATTAATTTATATTGAACCTGAATGTGCTGTTCAACAACTGTCAGTTAATTACATGCCATTATTAATATATTGCTTTGAATATGATTTGAGTTTACAGCAAATTAATCTACTCCTTGTAAAAATCAGTAGCATTACTTTTATAGGGCACTAGTAAAATATCTCATCATATTTAATGGTGACTCAGGCCCTTATTTCCACTGATCCTTTGTTAGATCTCATAGGGAACATAAAATACACTGTAATAGCTCTGCAGTGTAACAGCATCATCCTTACCCCTTTACTACTGACAAAACAGTACTGCAACAATTCAGGTTTGAAACTTGTAGCTCATTTATCCATTTACTAATGTGCCTCAAAATCAATTTACAGTTAACTACAAGGTGGATCTGGAGAAAACACAGACCTAATATGGCAAGCCGTTGTATTACACCCATTATGTTTTCTTCTTCAACAGTGGCATCTTTGATCAAATGAAATCCAATGCTAAACTTAACTATTGCAAGCAGAAGCTTTCCACCTTCCTATTAACATCCTGTAAGCATAGCAATCTTGCAAATGGATATCATGAAAACAAATCCCTTGAGCCTTGTTTATTTTGCCTGGTAATTGATGAGTAACCTTGGGATACAGATGTGCATCATCCTGATGGAGGCTGAGCACAAACATTTATTGTGTTCTTCTGTAGGTGATGGGTTTCCTTTCTGAGGGACTCCAAAGCTATTTCCTCTTGCAAGCACAATAACATGAGGCACAGGATGACAACCATTTCATGTTTACTCTAGAAAAGGGTAACAATCTGGTCAGCAAGATGACTTCCAATCTAACCACTCCTGCTTGGGCACAACAGAAGGAAAACCTGCATTTGTCTTGGTAATTTATTTAATTGAACTACACTGAAAAAAATAAATATCAGGACCTTTTTTTCCTGATTATTGATTTTGACACTGTTTCGTCTTGTCTTTCACAACAGCCAGTTTTGCTCAAAGCTCTACCTCACCTAAAATCCAAAAGGTGAAGAAAACATCCCCTTTTTCTCTAATTTGCCAGTCAGTGGCTTCCTGAGCCAGACATCAAATTATTTTGTATAGTTGTCTTTGTCTATGGACCTTTTTTCCCTAGAAGTATGTAACTGCTTTGTGGCCTGTATCCTCGGACTGAAACGTCATCAAGCAGTGATACTTGCCATAGAGGTGATAATTATCCTACAGCCCAATCCAAACACATATAAGTGTTTCTGCTCAAGTCTAAAGTAATTATGGATACAGAGTTTAACAAAGATTTAATTTCGTGGTGCTGCCATACTGGCCTGTTTTCTTAAGTGACAGAGCAAAGCCTTTTAGACTCAGAGAATTAGGTCATTCCCTACTCCAACTATGAGTGACTATAGTCATCCATGCACATCTACAGATTTTGGGGCATTTGCCACCTGAATTTAAGGAAAAACAGCAAAGGTCACCTTCCCACAACCACATGCTTTAGCAGATGTTGCATCAGCAATCACTAATTCTAAAGAAAATAGGACATTTCAGGAACAAAGCAGATTCAAGAACTCCATGAAGACACTAAGGTACCCAATGGGAATGTGGTAATCATTCATCCTCCCTCCACTAGAGCAGACGATAGCAGAGGTGTACTCTTGTGGAAGCATGAGAAGATCAGTGGGAGGAATGACTACCATGAAAAGATACGCCACACAGAGAAAAGTCACAACCATCCTTCTTCCCTTGGCAAGTGGAGACACACCATTAACTACTCAAGGGCACAAAGAAATAGGAGACTGCAGTGAACTGAAGAGCAAAAGTTTATATCCAAAGTCACCTGCCTAATACTGGGTACATGTTTGATAAATAGGCCCAGATCCATTAGTGTATAGATTGACTCCTTGTTACCCTACCACATGAGCAAAGGCAGAATGGGAGGGTTGACCAGTCAAGACAAAAAGGCTCATCTCCTTCTGCAGTCAACAAGAAGAATGAAGTAGCCCCTTTCACAATTAGTTCAGAGCAGTAGACTCCTGTCTAAATGAGATCCTGATACCCTGAGATACCTGCTGATTGTGCCTGTTCTTCTTGATGATCAACCCTGTAGGGACCTTGGACTAATGGATATCAGTTTTGATTCCTTTGCTGACATCTACAAAGTAAATATTCTTATTTGATCTAATTGTCCAGGATCTAAACCTAATGGAGGCTCACTTTGAACCCAGTAGATAGTATAATCACCTTGAGCCCTTTTCCTGTCACTGTAACAGACAGCTAAAATAGATCCATCGTGCATAAACAGTGTCCAAGATAGCTGTTCCAGCTGCAGACAACTACATTGTAGACATACTAAACCAGAAGGATAGTATCCTGTTCATAAGTAAGGTAAGATGAATCTCATCAATATAAGCCTGTGTTCAGTAAATTTAATATTCTGCCTTTGGCAGTAGTTAATCTCTGAAATGCAAAGAAAGTTCAAATTCAGTTGGGCTACATGTGATCATTAATGATTTTAGATGCCTTTCCAATTAATGAACCATTCAGAGGAAGTTCTGACTTTACATCGAACATACTTATGCATTTTAAAAATCCACCCAATATTTTCCAGTAACAACTGTATGATTTGCAAAGTATCCATTTTGGTTTAAATCCTGATGAAGACAGTGAAGAATATCCATTGAATTAAATAGGCTTTGCCTCTTGACCAAGGAGATTATCAAGATATGATTATCAGGGTGATGTGAGTTAGGATATTTTTCCCAGCATCTGGGTGTCCCAGTGCCTGCCCTTAATGTTTCCTCCCCGTGTCAGATAGAGGCTGCTGCTGGCTTTGAAGAAATTCAGTACTAATAGCACCGTCTGGCAGGGAGTGACGAGCTCAAAGAATCAAAGACAAGAACATAAATCTAACAACTTCCAGCTCAGGAACTATCTCCCCCCTCCCCACAGATAAGGTTGCCAGATTGAAGAGAGGTGGGAAGATTTATTTGGAACAGAAAACAGTGTATGAGGAATGAAGGAATGAGGGTTAATCACTTATTAATGAACTTGTAAAAGCAGGATATTTCCCTTAATATGCACAGGTCACTTCTAAGTCCCTCTATGAATCCTCCTAAGGTAGTTGGTTTTGCTGTATTTTTTCACCCTGGGACAGAGAGAGATCCCATTGCTGTGACACTTGGCAGGCTAAACAAGGTCACCTTCTCCCTTTCACAAACACTCCAGGCAGGTTCTGCTGGTTTGCCCCATCCTGGTTTCTCTTAGGGATAAATATATCTCTCTCAGATGTGATAAATGCAATGCTGGAACACTCCAGGTCTCTGAAAAAAAGAATTTGCCAAACTTACACACACCTCCAGGAACTGCAGGACCAAGGTACATTTCTTGCTCACTCTCCCTCTGCTTTGCGTCAAGGCAGACTCCCCTTTTTACCACTTTCCTTACTGGGACCTGGGCAGCCCTTGTACAGGAAACCTCATGTACCATCAGACCCCTCATCCCAAAGTTCCTCTGCCACTCTGAATGTCCTCAGCCTCCTCTGCCTGTTCTCTGCTCCCCAGGACTGCTAGGATACTCTCAGGAGAGCATGACATTCATCTAAGTGTTAATTAATTTATTGGGATCTATTAGATCAGTGCTTCAAGGGCTGGGAGAAACTGAAAAGATACATACAAATAACAAGGGACTTAAAAAGTTTACTGGAGCCCTCCACTGCTTTCCTTTTCTTCATCCCAGGTGGCTCCGTGTAGACTTTTTTTTTTTAGCTATATTTAGCATAATGTTATGTTGGAAATCCTTGCTCAAACAGACAAGGTGATCCCAAAGGGGCTCTTTACCTGAACTAGTCTAAATTAAAGCATGAAAGTCTTCTTTTGAGATTCAGAGAATTTGTCCCACAGGTGCTCAGCTATTTCAGCTGAAAGAGGATGGCCCCTGTTAATAACTATAACATCATTGATATTGACTCTCAAAAATTGGGCCCATGCCATTTTTTATACACAGTGGAATTGGCTGGAGGAGAGTTTGGGTTGTAGAAGGTACTATTACCTAAAGAGAAAGTAAATTTTGTCCTTTCTGATTGCTGAAGTAACCTCAGCTTCCACTTAATGACTGACTCCCTGTCTCAGGGGAAAGAGGAAGATCAGACTATATGATATTGCTCTGCTCAACTTAGTGAACCAAGCAAGAAAGAGACCATGTCAGGAAATGCCTGGCTTGAAAGGTCCACAGTGTAGAAGTTTGCTTACCCCTAAAATAGATGGAAGCTAACTTTCTCAATATTTTTGAGAAACTGGTGATCTGAAGACCATAACAGATGAAAGTGAACAGTCATAATGGTCATCAGTGCCAGCTTGCTGATCCACACAAAGACTGGGGCAGGACTGGAAACAGCCTAGTGCAAACAGGACTTTTAATCTTGCCCTAGAAATGTAATTGACTGAGTTTCTTTCCAAGTGAAAAACCAATTACCATTTTCTCCCTGCCACCGAAGCTGCTTCTGCCATCTTGCCTCCCATATCCCATAATTAGGGCAGACACACATAAAGTTTATATTGACATTGAGCAGCACTGAGGGGATGGAAACCCCCAGGAAGAAGAATATATGTGAACAGGTACCTATCCTAAAGTTTTACAATACCTTGTTTTGCAGCCTCCAAAAACCATCACAAAACCATAGATCACATACTTTACAGGTAAATGACTACAAGACAACCACGCGGTCTTCTTTCATTGATGTCTTTGAACATAAGAGTTGTATTGAAAAAGTTAAGGGTTATTAAATGGAATGAAGAAAGTAAGAAAGATCAATAGTAGTTACTATTGATGATCATTTGTTGCACTTTCCTAAAGAGGAAGAAATTTTTTTTTTTGCTTAATGGCACACACAAATAAAACACATAGCTTAATCAATGTTTTTTCCCATGCTAAGTTATAAATCTTGTCATTGTAAATGTTTTTTACAGATAAAGTAAGTCTGTAAAAAAAGTCTTTGCTTTGGCTAATGGACTTACATCAAGAAATGCAGCTACAAAAAAAAGCAACAAAAAAAATTAAAAACCCCAACCAGCTGTATGAATATAAATTGCTTTTTAAGTGCAAATGAATCAGATGATTGACTGAAGATGAAATCTACATATATGTGCTGAGCCTCTAGTTTGTATTTTCTGTCACTTCTGCTCTGAATTTCAAGTTGCAAGACAGTTTCCTTTGTATTCACAGTTCATTACAGTCCAGTCACGGGTGGACTTACGGGTGTCTTCTGCTTTTCCCCAGTCACTGCATCCATGTGTCTGAATAGGAAATTGAGGATATTTAGCATGCTTTTTTCTGTGCATATTTCACTATGCCAGACTGGGCAGCTGGTCACTTTGCAAAAAGACCAAAACCAGCATATTTTCTTTTATTCTTTTTTGGGCCACTACCAAGTCATTAATGTTTGCTTATTTTTTCATTTTAAGTATGCGGCAATCCCCTCGTCCTCCATTTTTTGTGCTTTGCATTGAAATTTTTGAAGTTAATTTTATAGTTTGTGTGATTTTTCAAGGATTATGTCTATAAAAAGTAGATTTTAGAATTGCAGAGAAAAACAGCCAACTGTAGAGGCTCTATGGCCTCCAGAGACAGCAATTTGAGTGCCAGAATGCCATGTTCTATGCTGCTGTCTAGCCAAAATGGGAATCTCACTATAATCATTAAATAGCAACAGAAAAGGCCTTTCCTATAAAATCTTGCACACAGTAGTGATAATAGAATTGTCCTTACTATAAATTCTTGCATGCCATGAGCTAGGCAGTTTAAATGACACTGGTAAAAAGGACCTGAAAAATATCCACATCAGGGGTCAGAATACAAAGCTGGGAAACAGCATGTGATTATAGGATGCTGGAGCCGAGGAGGGGAAGGTGGAAGAACTGTCTCCAAAGAAATTTGAGTTTAAAGGAGAATGGAGACATCCTTGGTATTCCCAGATAGAGCTCTTCTGAAATGAGTGGTGTTCTCCAAAGGTCTTAAATAACTACAAGTGATCTCCTAGTTAAGCCATTTATTCCAGGCTGACTGGAATAAATAAAGAGCATCATATTCCTCTGAGGAAGCCTTTCAATCCGTTTCTTGTGTATTAAGCTTCTAGTTTGTGTCCCACCTTTTTCCAACACAGCAGGAACAAACATTTAGCAGCATTCCCTGCATCTTACAAATTGTTTTCCAGAAGTCTCTTTCAATTTTAATAATAATTTGCCTACAACTGACTGACTGGGTCACCTTCCATCCAAAATGCCATTTGTCCTAAGTCTTTCTATTTCCATGCCTGCACAATTCAGTGACATTTTGTTCCATCTGTCCATCTGGTTAACACACCTGCCTTCTCTTCCTCCAGGTACAGAAGCTGATGACTATGACAAATAAAAGATTAGGCTGAAAAACAATGTGGTCCTGTTACTTCATCACACATGCTATTTTTAAAGGTAAACGTCAATGAAACTTCCAACTCACTTTTTATTTCAGCAATAATGGTCCCCTGAAGATTTGCAGGGAGTGAAAGTCAAAAGGAAGATATAGGAAAGCAAGTTTATTGTTTGAGCAGCCTGAAGCATCACAGCCACACATGACCTGCAAGAGAATTGAATCAGCTCTTTCATTTTTAGATTCCATTGCCCAATACACTAAAGCCTGTTCCAAAACATCTTTCTACAGAACAAATTTTCCTGATTGTCAAGGAGCGTCAAGATTTTCTTCAGCATAAAGCAAGCATTCAGTTTTGAATGGAAAAGAAAACAGAGAGTTGTTTGGAAGGAATAGTTTCCTTCAGTAGATGAGCTTGGAGTTCAGGAGATGTAGATTCCTCTGACCTCCTTTGTGTATCTAAAGCCTTGCTGTCTAGATTGAGGATTTAGATCCTGCTGCTCTTAATGAAAATAAAGAAGTAGAGGACAAATTTTTCCTACCCTGAAGTACATACATACAAGATTAATTGCTCTCTGTCACCCAGCAAGCCAATCTTTTGGAAGGATCTCCAGTGAGAGATTGCACCTGCCTAAGCAGCTCGTACCAAAGCATGTCCGACAGGATTTCCCTCCAGAAGGCTTCAAAGGCAGCTCCTGTGAGACACTGGCTGCACAAGAAACAGAGATATTTACTTCCAGCAGAACTGTTTCACCATTAGTCTAAAATTTAGGTTCAGTCCTGTTCTTCAGGAATCAAGTGAGGAACCCAACTTAAGACAATTAACAGGACCTATGTTCATTTCCTAGTTGGAAGGGGAGGACTATTTAAGCAACATACAGGAAGGAACATCAGATAGGTGGAAACATCTCTGTGGCAAAGTCATTTTGAAATTAAATACTCAAGTTAATTCTGGAAGGTACCTCCCAGCTATTTACACTGAGATAGGAGTACAACCAGGTTCCCAGGAAATTCATCAAGGATGTTTTTGACACTGTCCCGTGGCTAGAGTGGAAACACAGGGAACCTAAGCCTGATGGCAATAGATATGGGGCTGATAAATTAAAAGAACCAACTAGGCACCTTCTGCAGTTAGTTAACAGGAGGAGCTGGAGCCCTGATTCCACAGTAAGGGGCTGCACCTCACAGAATCAACTGTCTAAGGAAGAAAGGAAGAAATGGACAGGCTTGGGACAAGAAAATCTATTTCAGTATTATCACTGGAACTCCAGTGATTCCTCCACTCAAGAGCCTGCAGTGTGGGTGGCTGCTGTCCCATGGGTGGGATTGTCACACACACTCTGCTCCATGTGCAGCTTAATAACCCTCCACAGTGCAAATCTGAGCAATGAGACAATTGTTTGCTAGTCTCTGCTCAGAGGCAGCTTGTCCCTGGAGCCAAATTCTGCTCACACTTAGGTCAGCTGTAAAGATTATCCACACTACTCTGGGAACAAGATCAGGCCTTTTCTATTATGCACTTAATGCTCCCCCAATTGTTGCTTATGAAAGATGATAACATGCACCACCAAAAGAGCACTTTATCAAGGATAAGGAATAGCACCAACTTAAAGAAAAAAGTTCTTAAATTAAGCATCCCTTTGTCCCAAAGCTGTAAAATTAATCTATAAGGATCATATTCAGGAATTGCTTTGCAATTACTGCAAGCTCTGAGGAGACAAATCTTTGTCCTTAGCTTTTGTCACTGCAGTAGAGTCACAGACTCTTAGAAATATAAGCTGGAAAAGACCTCAATAGGTGATCTAATACATGGCCCACAGTCTTTGTTATTCAACAAAGAGTAATTTCTCCAGTACAGGTGTTCTACGATTACTCTACTGCAATTACCATTACAAAAAAAGCACTTTGCCAGCATGGCAGTAACTAACAAATCAAAGGCTGTGCTATTCTCTGAGCTCCTTTAAGATTTACAGCAAAATATATCCCTATCTTCATTTTGCACCATGAAGTACAGTGAAATTGTTATAACACATTGCAGTAAATCTCAGAGAGTCTTACCATAGATCCGGTGAGAACTTTCCCTGCCCTTCCAGGGCTGTGGTTAGATGTCGTGCTGGCAAAAGTCTGATGCAGGTGATATCAATAAGCATTACCTTTGTACTGTCCGTATTCAGAAAAAGGCAGAATCATAACCCAGACTTGTGGTCTGGGCAGGAGGTGGCGTGGGGCTTCTCTAACAGCAACAAAGACATGCGTATAAGATCACATTAGTTCTCACACGAAAGCCGAAAACGGTTAGAAATCATCTTCTTTGTGCTGAGTCCCTCATCAGGCTGCCAGATTTGACTGTAGTGAGAGAGATAGAACCTATATGAACACAGATTATAAGATGTTACCAGTGAAGACAATTGTCCCTCAACCCCTAGACAGACAGCAAAGGACACACAATTTCTACAGCAAATACCCCAGGGCAGCACAGAAGCTTCAGCAAAAACACCCGTTCAGGGTGATTTTTTTGGTTGTGGGTTTTGGTGGGGTTTTTTTGTTTGTTTGTGTTCAGTGGTTTTTTTAATGATTTAACCGAAATTATCACTTATATGGCTGAGTGATGCCCTGCTTCTTATGCCATGTCACCTCTAAGGCAGCCATTGCAATCAGGTTTTATCTGATAACATCAGAGCAGATGAGCCAGCTGACTGTACATACAGCAAAGGAAAGCTGCTAATAAAGATGCCTGACCTTGTGGACAAAGTTGCTGAGATCCACAGTGGAATGTGTGTGCACAGTTAAGGTCCATCATGTGATAGGCTAGATGTGACAGCAGACTAACAGAAAAATTAATTAGCAGCAGCTGAATTCTTATATGTGATCCACTTTCAGGAAAAAGAGTGAAAATGTTTTCTTTAAACAGCTTTCAACATCAGCAGCTTCCTCAATGCTTCTGAATCTTTTGTAAAAATGAGACACCAGATGTAGGGGATGGTGACATGCACTCAGTCGTCTGACAGCTTGGGTTCAAAATACTTCAGCATACACTCCAATGTCCCACATTTTATAAGCACTAGAAAACATGTATTTTCTGGTGGAAAGGTCATTTTTAAAAGAAGTGTGATAACTATGAAGAGGACCCTCCCTCCACAACTTCCATAATGCAAGACTTCATTTCATCAAGGTCTCCTGCCTCCCAGTACAACCTAGTCCATCACAGTGTCTCCTCCAGATTATCAAATCAATTAAATATCAGACATGATTTACATAAGAATTTTTAAAGCTCATAATTTCTTTCACGCTAAGAAGGAAAATACATTTTAGAAACGAAAGACATCTAAATGAAGCACAGTTCTCTTCATAGTTCACATTTAGGTATGGCTGAAGATCAAACCTTGTATTTTGCCAAGGTAAGAGAAATCAGAAAAGCCAAGGAGTAACAGGAGGAATAGAGAAACAAACCCAATGTAATTTAGTGATTCATGTCATCCTTGGAACTGGAATTTTGTTGAATGCTGCATGTCTTGCCTGTTTCTTATTTATTTTCATAAACAAGTGAATTTAAGTGATAGGAAAGATTCCAGATCTTTAACAGTCCAAGCTGAAATATTCTACTTATCTAGAGGTGAGTTAAATCTGGGAAAAAGAAACGTGACTGTGAAACTTACATTCATTGTTGATAAAGCCTTAATCTAATGCAGTTCCATAAAACAAGAAGAATTTTCTGAGCTCTTATTTATTTGCTAAGGGATCAGTAGCTGTTCCGTGGTTCTTATACGAGCAGCTTCATCCAATTTTGAGGGAATAAAGCATACACTTATAAAAAAAAATTTGTGCAAAATAAATGGGAAAAACAACTGAAATAAAATCACAAATAACAAGAGGACATTGTTGATTTGTGGTTGGAGTTTATTCACTTGTATCCTGTGGACACAAACTGGAAGCCTGGGACTGCATATTATCAGACCCAACCAAGGAAGAATAATTCTCTTTTGCATAAAGTATTGATCCTTCCCTGTGTGGATTGATTTTGCGGCAGAAAAAAGAGAGGCTTTTTGCACTATTTCATGAAGAAAAAGAGAGATCAGCACTTGCAGATATTCCGGTTCAGTGACCCAGGTACAAAAAATTCAGAAACTTCACACTCCTCGCTACACTACCTGGTCCCGAGCATGGGCTTGAGCTTTCCCTTAACACTGAAACTCCCCGCGAAAACTATGAGCTTCCCTTCCTTTATTCCTAGCAAAAGTTACATCTCACTTAGAAACCTTTCCAGCTGAAAGTTTTGCCAAGCTGAGTAACTTTCTGCACATTAGTTACTAAATTTTGGTGTTGGTGTCCATTTATCGACACTTTTTGATAACAAAGATCTTGAAAAAGAAAATTAAAATCCCATCCAGTTCAGTATGCTGTAATCAACAGTTTAATTCCCCAGAAGATTGATATACACCAGTATTTCTACAGTGTTTAGCAGTACCAAGACAGTCTGAAAATCCTCACAAACACCCTACAGCCAGTTCAGCTCAGTGCTGAGAGGCACCTTCCCCCAACCCAATCTGTAAAAACCAGTCATATCAACCTTCACCACTTACCTACCTTCGTCCCTTTCAGTTTTCACAGCTGGATTTTATTACCAGGTCCAGTCACAAACAGCTAGATCATAACATCCCTGTTGCCTCTGTGAGTTTAATAATTCAGGACCATTCCCCTGTGCTGTGCCTTATGCCTTCAGGCACCATGAACATCCTCAATGTTTCCTGTGAGCAGGACTGGGCTGGTTCACCCTGTGTGGTGATAGTTTGTCTCTTAACAAGACTCCTACCAAAACCACTGCTGGGAGAGGCTGGAGTGGACTGGTTGGAGGTTTTTAGCCTAAAGAAGCTTAAAAGGGGCTCTCGGTGCTTTCTTCCACTACAGAAAGGGTGCCAAATTCTTTTCATAAGTGGACAATATAAAGGAAAGAACAGACACAAGTTCCAGCAGGAGAAATTCTGACTTCTGAAAATACATTCCAAGTGATTAAGCTCCAGGACAAGTACCCAGAGAGACTTTGAAATCTTGGTCCTTGGAGATATTCAAAACTTGAAAGCAAGCAAATACTTGAGCAAGCTGGTCTGACTTTGAAGTTAAACCCGCTCTGAACAGAAGGTTGAACTTGAGACCTGCAGAGCTCCCTTCTAGACTGGGTTATTCTGTGGACTTATTAATTATTCTCTTCCATATCCCAGAATTTAATGAAAATCCTTAATCAGAGAGAGGTGCATTTAGCTTTCAGTCAAGGTCATAAAAAAACAGAAACACTCATAGGATGCTGCTTGTATCCTGCAACTTTAACAAGAAAAGCTCTTTATGATCACTCAACCTAAGTCCTATCACTTCTGTCCCATGAAGGACAGTACAAGCCATAACAGCAAGGTCCGGATACAATCACAACCCCTTTGTGGCCTTTTTTTAAAGAGATGAAATATAAGCATATTACTCTTAACTAATGCCAACACTGCCATCCATACAGATGAGGCTGCTCAAGGAAAGTGCATGCATTTCAATATTTCCCTGGTACACTCTCCCAGCACCAAATCATTTGCAACTCAGGTTCTTTCCTAAAACAAAGTTACTTATTTTTATTTCATACCTTTCAGTAGAATAGGTTTTGAAAATTTTTTAAGCTCATGCACATTTTACTATGCAGTGTCTTGTGTTAAATCATCCAGTGAAAGACACTGGATAAATAAAACATAGACTAACATATCACATCACAGAAATAGGTCTTGGGTTTGTTGAGCATTACTGGGAAGGAATTCCCATCCACAGGAGACACAACAGCCCCATCAATACTTGTACAAAAGCAGTTAGACTTTTGAGTAACTTACACATTTTTTAAAGTTTAGTTAAAAAAAAAAAAAAAAGCCAATTAATTTCATCTCACATGGAAGAAAGTGAAATATAAACCATGGAAATTAACACTGTAATAAAACCGTTCCAGTTTTCTAACCACTCTGGTACAGCTGTGTCTGTCTGGAAAATGTCAGATTGGCAGGATAAGATCTTAACTTGTCTTGATCCACATGACTGCACAGTAGGTTTCATAATGCAGGCTGAAAATCTTGAACACTACCTGGAAAAAACTGTATCTGGAAGACCCAGAGCAAGTAACGTAGACCATTTTTTAATCCCAGCCCACATTTTCTGCTCCTTACTGCTACTTCTTCTATGATTATTTTTGTTAGGTACTGTCTCCTTCTTTATTGACAGCTCAGATTTTCAGATCCATTTGGAGGGAGATTGATAGCACAAAGCTCTCAGGAGGCCCTGAGTTGTGCACGTACATTGAATCTCCAGCACATCACAGGAAAGGGATGGGGTGAGTGTGAAGCCCCAAGCAGAATCATGATGGTCAATTTCTTGAAGGCTGAGTGCCTCAGAAAATCCAGCTCAGAGTGATATCCAGGCAGTAAACGAGGAACTACTAATGGCAAAAGGGTTTTTTAACCTGCTCTTTCTACCAATCTTGTATTCAATAATTCAGGACAACACCTTGCTCCTCTCAGGTGACCAGCTCTTCCCTGGAGGTCCACTTAGGGGCCCTTTCTTGAAACAAGATGCAGTGATTGTCCTAAAATGTCTTTTGCACTATCTCACTCCTCCTAGCACATCACTTCCAGTTTCACCATCACCTCCTCCACGAGTTTATGCAACTACTGCAAGCATCTGCTACATCTCTGCCTCCCTCTGTTGTGCTAAGACATTAGTCTGGCAGCCCAATACTGTCTATGCCATCTCCAGCTCAGGATCATCACCTGGCACACAGTATCTGCTCTGACTGGCTCTGCTGGCTGGAAGACATATCTGTAAAGTATTCTTTGATGATTGCCAAAGCTCCCCATCACCCCAATACACATTTGACTGCTACAACGGGTAAGTCATTTTGGGTCCCACACTGGCCAACAGCATCTATAGGTTAAACAAGGCATACCAATTTAGAATTCAGTTGTTGCCTTTGGTTCAACACACCTTTTCTCCCTCTTCAGCTGCAGACATTCCTGATTTTGTCTCAGATATCATTCTGTATATTTTGAAATATTAGAATATTCTTTTTATAACTCAGCTGCTGCCATGATATTTTTTGAAATTTTATTTCCTTTTTAGGTTTTCTATTTTCCATTTTTATCTTTTGAGGATTTGATCTCATTTCTGCTGGATTTTCTTTCTTGTCAGTGTTTAGTTCTTATTGATTAGCCAAGTCAGACATTGAAAGCCATCAAAACTGAGGACTCTTTAAATAAAATAATGAGATAATATTGATTGGAAATATTCAAAATCAGAAAAGATTGGACTGTTAAAAAAATTGAGTGTAACAAAACTGTCAAGTAAAAATATGTTTCTACCATTTTGAAATTAATTGCAAAGCTGCCCCTTTTCTTTGGAAACTGCCAGTCATTTTCACAATGTGAAACAGCACATAGGCACTTCCCAATAAATGAGAAGCATTTTTTTATTCCACAGTTTTGTTAGTCAGAAATGGATTTCATACATGCTCAGGTACAATTTGACAAATACACCATTGAAGCAGTCAGCTGATGAAGCAGTAGGAGCAGTGAGGTGTAATGGGAGGTATTTATTTACACCATCCAAGATTTTTCAAAGGATTTTTCTAAATACAGATTTTTACAAAGCATTAACATATAATTAATCCCACTGAAGTCAGCAGAACATGTTTTGCCATAAATAAAGCAAGGATTGTGAAGCAATAAAACCCTGCAGAACGAGGAAATTATTTCAAACCAAAAGCAGACATATGGAAAATATCACTCTGGACCTGAGCACATGGTTTTGTGTTCCCATGTATATGGGTTACTCAGTCCACGCTATGCTGTCATTAATGTATTGGTAAAAAACTCTCCCTTTGCTCACATAGCAAGATTATCATAAATTCACAGGTGTAATTGTTGCTATTCTTTCACCTGGGTGAGCCAAAACGTTTATCAAATCCTAAAAATCCCCTTGCATACATCAGTTGAATGTAAGGAAAAGATCCAGCCCATGTTGTACCCTAATTGCACTCTTAGGAGAGGGTGCAAGTAATGCTGACAGAGATTGGGCTTTTTCAGCATAAGTAAAAGGCACCCTGCAATTATAGATTTTGTTGTATTAGTGTCCTCAAGTATTGCAGAAAGATTGATTTGTCATAGCACAAATGCTGTATTAGTGAGCCTCGGACAGAGGAACCATTGATGCTCTGAGTGTGTCCTGCTACATGTGGAAATCAGTGTCGCCGGACATGGGGTGGGCAGGACCCAGCAAAGCAACAAAAGGATCCTTTGGGGAATTTGGGAACCCGAGATTAAATGTGGGTGGCAGGAGAAGTGAGCAAGGTGATAACCAGGAGGAATTCTCTCCCGGCACTGTAAGTTAAACAGCATGAATGGGCCTGCACTGGGTAAGTATGAACGGTGCTTTGTATTTTCCTAAAAACACTGTTTTTTAACTATAAGCAAACAGGTAGAAGGATGATTATGCACACAGAAAATAGGGTATTTCAAGCACAGCACAGATCTATGCACAAGAATGACTGATAATTGATGGATTTTCATTTTTAATTAGAATTAAATAATGCTGATGCTTTTGAAGATGCTAGCAGCAGGGCAAAGCCAGAGGCATCCTTCTACATTAAATGGAGGGTTTCCTCCTGGAAGCAGGAATCAACAAAGGCAAAAACATCATGAAAGAACTGAAGCTGGAAGCACCGCACGCTCAGCTCATAAAGCTCCAACTTCAAGGACTGATGAGCCTCCTAGCACCTCGCAGGACCATGCCCTCCATGTTTGCCTGCAGGCTGCAACACCTGCAGGGTTTGCAAAAAAAGACAAAATTTTTACACTTGCCTACACTTCTGGGAAAAAAGAGAAGGGTCTATAAGCACTTCAAGCAGGAGGTAAAAAATGTAATGATGGTCTCGTTCTAAGTTTGGGGTGGCTGACATTGGGCATCCATGAACAGCAGACAAGATTGTCTCTCAAGATAAACTGCAGGGGCCACTACCCCATCACAAGGCTGTTGTCTGCACAGGTACACCCCACCTCCATGCCTGCACATCACTCTGTTTTAAACAGATGTGATGTTTGTGGTACTGGCAGTCACCTCCTCGCTCTTGTGCAGGTCTCTCTCTGTCACTGTGGCATCTACTGATTTCATTATACTGTTCTCAATTTTCTCTCTGGAAAAATAATATCTGTCCTAGACTAGTTTTTCTGCTATGTGAACACATGTAAAATCTTCTGAACAAAGCCATGGGAGCTTTTGAGTCTGATGTCCATGGATCATAGAATCATAGAATGGTTTGGGTTGGAAGGTACTTTAAAGATCATCTAGTTCCAATCCCCCTGCCATGGGCAGGGACACCTCCAACTACACCAGGTTGTTCAAAGTCCTATCCAACCTGGTCTTGAACACATTCCAGATGAATGTATTAAAAATGTCCTTTCTCTTGTTTCCTTTTGTGTACCAAATTTCTTAAGGAATAAACACACTCCCTATTCAGTGTTTCTCCTTTGTTTATTTGTTTTAATTTATATACAAGTTGTAATTATGTGGCAAAACTCGTTGGCTCTTCTGCACATCCAAACCCACCATTCACCCAGATCAGGTGCTTTGGGTAGAGCTTAAGGATCCAGAACTGTACAAAAAGAAGACACTTCCACAAATGTATTCTCCCAGAAAAACCTTTGAGCTGCTATGAACCTATTTATGAATAGAGTTGAAGAGCTAGGATCAAGAGTTTTTATTGGATGATATTCTTAAGGACAGAATTAATCATGACAGTTGAATATGATTCTTGATCAGTGGATATAACACTATGATTTCTTAATACACAGAGATTCAGAAGAATTAAACACCTCAGCATAGACTTAAAGGACTGTAACTGTGATTGATGTGGAGGAAAGAGAGCACAACCCTGCTGCCCCCTAAACATTCATGTGACAAATGGTCATGAAGAGAGATATTGGCACAGTCCCACCTCTGCTAACCTTGGTGGCTACCAAAAGTAGCTGTGCATGCATGGGAAGTCTGAGAGATCTAAACCAAATTTGCATTTTTTCTTCTCAGGGAAGAAGTGTTACTCTGTTGGGTCAAAGATTCCTCCAAGCTTCCTCAGCTGTAACACAGCTATTTACACTAAACAGAAGATGTTACTTACCCCATGACTACATTCTTTCATCTTCACAGACAAGGTAGACTTGGGAAGCTGAAATCTTGATGCTGTACCTGATGAAATATTCTTGACCACAATAGACTTAAATTTATGACGATCACACAGCTTTGATTGCAAAATGGATCAATCCATTCAGGAAAATCTGTTATTATACCAGAACAGGTGCAAAAAAACAATTTTGGACAACCAGCTCCTGGTTGGATGCTTAAATCCTGACATATTTGTCTGTCTATGACTGTGATATAAAAGACCATCTCCATCCCAGTCTGCAGGAAGTGGAAATCATATCTCAAACGTGGGTATTTCAACACAAGTTTCAGGCTCATGTAACACAGTGGGACATACCAGCCCTGATGTGGGTCCAGTAAAGAGGCTGAAAATTATTTTTAAACCATTTCTTCCATTGTAAATAAGAAGGAAGGAATTTTAAATCATCACACCCAAGACTGTATTGGCAAAATATGCAAAGTGCAGCAATACAAGTGATAAGAGAACACATTCTTTGAGTTTATAGTTCATTAAATACTGTTAAGCCCTGGGAAATAATGTATTTCAATTTTTCTTGATGAAGATAAGAGTATTTCCTTCTTAAGTATGAAAAGACACATTACTTTAAAAAGTCAGCTATAATCCCCACCTTTGTTAGAAAACAGATCTGAAAGCTATAATACAAGAAAATGTGCCAGAAAATTTTTATTTAAAATTACTTCTTAATTCATATGATAGCATTTAAAACCTGCTTGGGCTTTGTTCTCAGGGTCAGCAAAGCCGCTGTATTCTGACTGACCAAAATATATATTAGAGGAAAGGGTCTCTGGCCATGAAACAAATTTCCTTTCAAGTCCAAGAGGTGATTTTAAAGCTCTCTACACCACCCTTGTTCTCATACACAGAGCTGGGGTGAGAAGTCAGAAGACTGCATGCTGAAACAAGGTGTTGTACTTAATTAGAGAGTAGTGCATGGTTCTGTAAGTCCCAGAGCATGAACACTATCATCAATTCATCAATTTTGCATCACACTGGACTCCACTCATGAGATCCAATTATTGTGGGAATATGAAAATTAAGCTATCTTTATTCCTTAGGTACTTTCTTGTCTCCTAGAATAAGGTAATTAAGAATTCAAACACTTTTGCCAAGCACAAACAGCTAAGGTGAGAAACAGTGGAAAATGAAGTCATCATAGAACTGTAGATAGTCTGGTGCAAGACATCAGAGCTCTGGAGGTCTCTAGTCCTAACTCCTGCTCAAAGAAAGACCATCACCAGCTCTGGATCAGGACAGCTATGGCTTTAGCCAGTTCTTGAAAACTTCCAAGCATGGGGGTGTCAACATCTGAGTGATCTGTCCCAGTGCTACTTTATCCTCTTGGAGAAAGTCCTTTTCCTGATATACAATTGAACAACTGAAGCCACTGCCAGTGGCTCCCATGTGATGTTAGATCATCTGCCACTACCAAGAAAAGATGGACAGATATACCAAGAGGAGTTTAGCTTCATCATATTGGTAAATGTCATTCAATTTGTTGTGGGCTGTTATTAAGGTAACCCTTTGGTCTCCTCTTTACATGCGTCATCATTCGCCGTTTTTGAGCTGTTTGTTGTTCAGTCAAATAGTAATTTCCTTTCAGCCTCCACTTTCTCAAAATGAGTGAAGATACAGGTATTAGGCCCTTCTGTAATGATAGTCGTTATCATTCCTTTCTAGTTTCAGTTGTTCAGATTCATCACAGCAAAAGCAAAAGAATACACTAGTGCATTAATAATAATGTGTATCTGGTGTTATTTGACAGACTGTATGACTTGGATGCTGAGCAGCAGTACAAAAGCACCTGGACAAGGAATGAAAATGCAAGTACCTCATTGCCTTGATTCATTGCAATGTGAAAAAAAATCCATTTAGCATGCAGTGAACTTCAATCTCACCTACGCTGTAAGGAAATAAATTGTTGAATGAGAGTTAAAATTCTCACTAGAGCAAGTGTTACTGCAGTGATGTCTCTGTGCAATCCAAAGAGACCCCTGATGTCCACCCTCCCTCTTCTTACAGGATCCAGCTCTTATAGTAATTACAATGGTCCAATGCCTGGTCTTGTTTCATTTACAATCTACGATCACAGAGGTAGACTGTATGGCTTTGGAAATGTCAGTAAGACCTGGATTGATCCCACATAACTTTAAATCACTGAGTTAAAGATGCTGTTTCCTCATCACTTTGAAATCCCTCTGTCCTCAGTGGAGAGAGACACACCTTTTCTCACTTTGGAGGTCTGTAATTTGACATAGAGGAAGCCTTTGACAACTGTAACATCATCATGCCTTCAGAAATGCCCCTAAATAGGGCCTTTCTTTTTAAGTGTTTGGAAAAATCTGTTCCTTATTCTCTTCTGTTCCTCACTCCCATGCCCCTCCCTGAAATGTCAATAATATCACACCGAAAGCTGTGAGACAGTCCCATCCTCACAGTGGATGCACATTATGAACAGGGGATGAGATCTTAACTCACATCATTGCATTGCAACTCAGAGTTTTCTAATCTGAAGTAAAAGAGTACAGCCCAATACAGCCTGAACCCAATAAAATTACTCTTGAATAATTCATTTTTTCATAATGAAAGTTTTTGAGAAGTTGTTAATTTTCTAGTATGTATTGCATCTCCCTGACATTTCTTCTGATTTATTTTGCTTTTTCATACAAAAATTATTATTATGCACATCAGAACAATTCACAATTTAATCCCCCAGACTCTTATAAAATTTTGAATGGGCTATGGTAAAAAGATATGACATTTACACATTCACAGTGTCTATTTTTAGTTGGGTTCACAGCTTAAAAAAAAACCCAAACCCTTCTTTAGGGAACATGTGGGTTTGGGGAGAGAATATAAACTATTTTAATTCTTTCCCATCTGTATTTGAGATGGTCCATAGTAATACCAATCCAGAGTATTGAACAGCGATCCCTGGTCATTCAGCCCTCTGGCACTCCTGCTTTGAATGAAAATAATGCTTCTGAAGAAACCTCTACCAAAAATTATTAACAATTATCAGCATCCTTTTCATCCTCCGTTCAGAGGAAAGAATGAGTGTCCAGAAAGGAAGAATATTTTTTATAAGATTATTGAGAATTATGAGATATTTAGAAATATTTCCTGTGCTACATTCCCTGTGGGCATAAGGTAAAAGCACATTCAGCTCTTTGACCTCAAAGGAATTATGTTGATTTGCATTTAAACTAATCATGAAGTGGGGTATTGATCTGCCTCCATCACTACATAATTTTCAGCTTCTGCAATAAATAAGGAAAGGATTATGTCAACCTATCCTCACATCCCAAATTCCTTAAAAGAAACTCTCAGGCACTAAACCAAACAAGTCACATCCCCGTGTAACCAAATAAAATGTGCCCACAGAATTATAGACCATTTCCGTACACGGGCTGAGAAGACAGGCAAGTTAAAATTTCATGGACTGTTTTAACTTTGACATTTGCAAAGTCTCGATCACTTACTGAAAGTTCCTTGAACACAGTTGTGTGTGCGTGAAGTTCTCACATATAATTTCCAGACGTGAGTATTTAAGATTGCAGGGTGCGTGTGAAAAGTCTGGAAACTAGATTATTATTATCATTAGCTCATTTTCCCCATAACAAAAGAGTAGAGAATGTTAGTTGTTTTAATTTTCCAGATGCTCCATTAATTCTGTGCTGTGCTGAATGGGATGGTATCATCGATCACCCATTGCAACAAATGTGAAGCTATATTCACCGGAACGCAGCGTGGCTGCTGGGAAGGCTTAGTTCAAGTGTGTCTGGGAAGCCTCAGTGTTAGCCAAGCAAATTCTGAGACACCGTATTTGGTGTGACAAGAGGTGTGATTTACTGGTTACGTTAGCTGCACAAGTATACTGTGGGTAGAAATCAGACAGGATTTGAAATTATGCCCAGTTTGCAGGAAAGCATAAATTCACATGGCGTTGCTGAGAGGACACTGGCAAGGTGACTTGTATTTACAGGGACTAGCGTCAGCCCTTGGGTGACTTTAGTAAAATCACCTCATTACTCTGTGACACAGTTTTCTCTGTTCTTGAAGGGGATGACTGAAGGATAATCCGTGCATTGCAGTTTTTGAAGTTGCTATTCAGTCTTCTCTTCCCTCCTCACATGACAACCCAAGTTCTCTCTTGTCACAAGAGAGAAGGTCTGAGCAGATCTCCAAAGAAGTTTCTCTACCAGCAGGAAATCTAAGTTTTCCCATAAGAAAATGTTGAGCTCATAAGAAAAGAGTACTCTATCTTTGAAAGATTCAAAACCTTTCTTTAGAATTATCAGAGAAAACTTCAAGGCCTTAGCAGTGCACAAGAGTCCTCATCACTTTTATTTATGGACATTAAAAGCTCAGGTCATAAAATGTGATGGTGGGAAGACTGTTATTATCTCCCTTTTATTCTTCAGAACAAACCAATCTGTGCTGAGAGGCACACAGTGACACTGGAAAGATGTCATGTAATGGAAATATGTCATCAAAAATGATGAATGAATGTAATTAACTGGAGGAGTACACACCCGAGATTATGTAAATCTATAGAAAAAGGCATCAGAGTGCTCAGGTTCAAATGTACCCTTCTGTGTAGCCTCACCCTGTGCTCTTTCAGATGTCATGAGGATGCCGAATGAAAAATGTAACTCAAAATGTGGGCAGAATATAAATATAAAAAAGAGCTGCCTTTACAGTGTAACGTTATTTCTCACAGTTAAGAGCCTGCATCTGCAATTCCCACCTCTTCATCACATCAACTTGGTATTTAAAGTTACCCGCATGCTTAGACCTACCAAATAGTTCATACCTAAATATTTTGTCAGATGGCACCCTAGAGAAGGCTGGTCTGTCTGGAGGGCAACCAGAACTGTTCAGTACATCCTTCTTCTGGGAGAGAAATCTCTATTCTAACCCCATTAAAATGAATGTCTAAACCTAACAATGTGCTTTTCTCATATGTGGCACATCCATCAAGCTGACAAATGATAAAAATATAAACAAATGAATCCTGCTGCCATGCTTAGCAATGAGAAAGACCTGCAGCATTCGATAAGCTAGTCCATTTCCCCAGCCTGAACAAAATTGTGCTTTGCAAGGCCCTTGCTACTGTTTTTAATAGCTTGTTTGGTTTTTTCTTAAGATCAGGTTAACTTTAGTCATTCTAAGATGATGTTTGCTAACCTGAAATCAATAGAACATCCTACTGAAGACTAATGCCATTTTTGCATGAGTTTCACCCTTTCGGGCTGTTTTAAAGCATTAGAAAAATGAGCTATCCACAAAGAAATTATGGAGAAATGTTTCAAGCTATGAACACAAGTCAGAGCAAAATTCTTGGGACCTTTGAGTGTAAATAACAGTTTTGGTGTTGAGTTAGAGGGGGAAGTATGGGACCTTTGGTGCATGAGCCAGCTTTGACAGCACTCAGAGAAGAGTTCCCTTTGAAGTTGATGGGACTTCACTTGCTGCTCCCCAAGTGTGAAACAGGCAGAATTTCAGTTCTGGTAATATAAAAATTCAGCTCTGTCTCTCATATTGAATCAAACTTTAATCTGCAACTGTCCAACCAGCCTTCTTGTGTCAGATGATTGAGTGAAGTAATACACCAGCAGACTAAAAGTGGCAGACTCATTGTCAAATGTAACAGCAAAGATTCACCACGCTCCCCGATGATATTAGAGGTGATCTTTTCCCCACTCCCCTAGAGGAGTTCTCTATATCTAAACCAAAGCTTGACCAGTCATACTGCAAGTTGTCCTTCCATAGTAGAGCCATGTAATCAGATCTAACCAAAATAAATCCCTTTATTCTACTTAACATGTATGCAACATGGAAGTAGAGCATGGCTTTCTGCAATCAGTTTTGAGATGCTGCTGGTGGCAGAATATCAGCATGAGGAACATGGGACATTCTGCTTATGTGCCACCAGAAGGGCCTTTTGAGGGCCAGGTCTACCAGCCTGCTTCAGAATTATCCTTTTAGTTCAGGATTCCCTGGACAAGACTACCTCTTCCCCAGGAATTAAGTAATTAATTTGTCCTTTCTTTTTAATTGTCAAGTAAGCAAAAATAAAAACTAGTTTTACAAGATGATACAAAAATACAAGTCGAGGTAAAATCTCTGTAAAAAGCTTATAATTCATTTAAAAACATAGAACAGTAGAGAAAAGTAACATATACCTAGTACTAAGGGACACACATCAGATGATGCAGTTGTAGCATCCTTGTCGCATTTATGACAATAAGCACTGATGTCCAAATCAGGATTATGATTTTATTTTGCTATCAAGCAGCAGCAATAACAAGAAATGCTGAGAAATAGAAATAGACACCATGCACGTTTATGATAATATAAATATTCACCTTTAGAGAAACTACTTTACAAACATGGAGAGAATAATTGTTTCCATTTTTTAAAAGCAGCTCTTAAACAGTGCTGGTTTTGTGGGGTTTTTTAATAAGTAATATGTTGCTAACCACAGAAATACAAATATTCAGCACTTGCTGTGCTTGCAGTATTTTTACACTTCTTCAGAATTCCAAAGTGGACACAAATGCCACATCTCTACCAGAACACTTGCACTCAAAATTTGTCTTTCTTTAGTTACTACTGTTGACATAAGTCAATAAACATCCCAGCCTTAGCCTGAGGGTTAATTTGGGCAAACGATCATTCTCCATGTGCAGCTCTGTTCTTAATTTAGAAGATAAAGACTTTAATAGTATGGATGTGGCCAGGCTGGTCTGGGAGTAGACAGCAACAGCCACGGCACTAGTGCTTTTTGACAATGGAGCCTGGGAGCTGTGGACAAGTGTCTGGAAGTCAACTGCACCCCTGAAACTCCCTGCAACGGGGCTACCATTGGAGCAGAAAAGCACACACTTTATTTTCTTCTGTTTCCTTTACATGTTAGATAATTTTGAATGGGAGAATTTTGCAACTGTCGGGTAATTTATGCCTTATTAAATGAAGGCTATATTATATATTACATGCTACAAGTGCAGGCAGCAATTAATCTTGCAACACAAGAATCTTCTTGCTGCCATATTCAGACTTTTCCTTCTGCATCCCATTCTCCTCTCTACAAGTTTCATGCAGTTTTATTGCACGCTAGTCTAAATTATTAAAATATTCAAACAAGTGAAGGTGAAGAAGGTGCTTTCCTCTGTTATCCTCAATAGTTAATGTTCAGGTAGTACTCTCCAGATCTTCCAATATCTAGTGTCTCAACAGATGTCACACAAACCATCCTGCACAGCTGCTGCTGGGGCCGTGCGAGCTTCTGAGTCCTGCTTTCTGTGAACACAGATGGCACCAACTGAGAAGGTGCCAGCTATGGTTTGTTGTTCTGCAATATCACAGCTAACTAGTTTCTCTAGTTAACTAGAATAACAAAGGCAGCCAAAACAACTGGACCCTTCCCTACAAGAAAGACACTGAGGTGCAGGAGTGTTTCAGAGAAGGGTAACAGAGCTGGTGAGGGGTCTGGAGAACAAGTCTTATGAGGAATAGGCTGAGGGAGATGGAGTTGTTCAGCTTGGAGAAAAGGAGGCTGAGGGGAGACCTCCTTATTGTTCTCTACAACTCCCTGAAAGGAGGGTGTAGACAGGTGGGAGGTTGGTCTCTGAAATAGAAGGTGATAGGACAAAAGGAAATGGCCTCAAGTTGCACTATGGGAGGTTTAGGATTGATATTATGAAAAATGTCTTCACATAAAGGGTTACCAAACATTGGAACAGGCTGCCCAGGGCAGTGGTGGCATCACCCTCCCTGGAGATATTTAAAAGATATGTAGACATGGTGCTGAGGGACTTGGTTTATTGGCAGTTTTGGCAGTTGGACTCAATCTTAAAGGTACCTTCCAACCTAAATGATTCTATGATTGTGTGATTCTACCTACATAGATTTTAATGGGCAATGAGTTACAATGGGATTTTTGCGTGATCTAGAAAGACAAATATCTTTCTAGACAGGAAACCAGGGAACCAGGAACAACTGCATTATCTGTGAAGAAGGTCAGGTGAGACTTGTAAGCCTGATTTTTGCGTCTAAATGATTTTTTTGTCCATGATTTCAGTAGTAAAAGGTTGACATCCCAGTTACCTCACTAAGGCAGTGCTTTGAAAAGACAAAGTTAATTCTTACTAATTATGATTAAGCTTTCTGAGAACAATTAAGCCTTATGCATATATTTATATATGGAAATAAATATTTGCATAAACAAGGAAAATGAAGACAGGTCTACACCTTATTGGTACCTAGTTATTATTTAAACAACTCAGAAAAATATTGTATTGCTCTGTTTACTTTAAAAATATCAGCCTATCTTTTTTCTTGCATGCACTGGTGCCATTACATGATTAAGTCACTCTCTAATAAATTTTGGATCAGCAGCCACTATTAATCTGTACTAAACTTTCTCCTCAGTAATGCAGATTTATGTGTCTGGGGTAAATAAGCAGAATGCCAGAAAATGGGGGTGTGTCCTCACAAAAGATATATTGTACTTTTACCGTGTATCTTAGTTCAGAGATCAATACATTATTAACAAGTTTATTGCTAAAGATTTGTGGTATTCATTTACTTTTTATCGAATTAGTCACCCTAAGGGCTTGATAAATTTACTGTGTCCTCCAGGTATTAATTTTGCCCTACTCATAAAAAGAAAAGAGTTCCAATAAACTGGATTTTTTGCACTAGAATCTCAAAGATTTCTATTTCTCTTTAGTTCCTCTGACACAATAAAAGGGTTTTTTCATAATCTTTAAATATTGGCTTGGTGGAGCTTACACAGATCATGAGGATGTGATTCCTCACTGACTTTCTACTATTGTACCTAATCCACTGATGCAACAGATTGGCACATGATAAAGGAGAATCATCTTCTGATGTCCTTCTCTCAAAACAGACATAGGAAGTCTCTGATCTTAAAGCACTGAGAAATCAGAAAATACACTCAAGAAGTCCCATTACATGTTTTCCCTGTTGTTATCCTGTGGTGGAGGCACAGCACAGGGTAAGAATGGTCATCAGCCAGATCCCACAGGGGTTTGCCTTCCTCTTGGCAGGGCTAAGCATAAAGGGGGCATCTGCATCCCTCCTGGTAACTCAATGTATTTGCTACATCAAAAGGAGCAAGTCAAACATATCACTGCTGGGGACTGGGATGCTCACACAGGAACAAGCTGGAAGGAAAAGTTGTGGTGCTATTTTCTGCTTCCTTGGGATCCCTGGGAGACAGAAAAGTTGGAATATGATTTACGGCCATCCTGTAGAAATGAATGATGGGTCCAGGGAGTTGGTATTTTTGAAGATCCTGTGAGCCTGACTGTCTGCCTACTGTTTATCGCTGCTGTCAAAGGGATGTAGCTTTTGGGGAAGGGTGAAACTTGCTACTGTGACACCGACACATTGCAGACAACAGATGAGACAGCTGCACTGTGAGATTAAAAGAAAAACAGATCCTTTCATCTCTGATGTTCTGCTCTAGTTTGAAACCACAGAGAGAGTGGGTGTATTTTTCTTTTTCTATTTTCCCTTTGAGGTGTCTTTTCTTTTTTTCTTTCTGCTTCACTTTCATTGCAAATGCAATGCAAGTAGGTTTGAAAATGTGACAGAATTGTTTTATAATCATCACAAAATCCAGGTGCTTGTGTTGGTAGAAACTAGTGCAGCAAGATAAGTCTATGCTTTTTTCGCTATATTTACCAAACCTCAAAGTTTATCTGCCTGATGGGAAAAGCAAGGTCAAGACACAAGGTTTAAATGCACATCCTCAGAAACTGAGCTTATAACTTGTTGTTTGGCTTCCAGTTTAACTCAAAATTCTTTTATTTAAATGTCAGTCATGGCCATGTAACTCATGTAACTTGGCTGCGTTCTAGCAGTTGCACGGAATAAAACACCCAACAATTCACCAATGTATTATTTTCCTTTCTTATTGAACCATAGGAACTCGAGCAGCACTTTTTTTTTTCTTTTTTAATTCTCATTAAGCAAGCTGCTGACATGCCAAGTGCAATTAAATTATTGCTAAAATTCAGGAACTCTTGCCATCCAGCATGTTCTAAATGAAGCTTTCACTCCAAGCCATGGAGCTATTTGTTGTGTCTTCTTCCCCTGTAGGAACAGTGAAGATAAACCTATGCATAAATAGCTCATTAAAAAAAAAAAAGAAAAATCTTTAAAATCTGTGCATACATATTTTCTGAACCTTCATTTATAAAAGTGACCCAAGACAACAACACTCAGTGACTCATCTAATGGCTGCCCATGAATTCAAATTCCATAGTTCTTGAATTCATCCTTTTTCTGACGTTCAGCTATTCAAAAACCGTAACAAAACAGGAGTCTGTTAAATCTGCAACATATTGGCACATAGTCGAGGCCTTCTGAAAAATGTTTGTCCCTCTGAAGGGATGAACAGAAGTCCACCATGCGTTAATGCAAGGGACAAGCAGGATTTGGGAACGTGCTTGCTTGAAACACTGGCACGGGTGGAAGGATAGCACTACCCAGGCTGACAGATTTTAAGTAGGTTGGTTGCAGAATGTGACCAGAGATACCAGACTCTGAAACCCAGGCTGCAAGGACAAGTCAGCTTGCATAAGCATTTTGGGGACCTATGTCTGACCTGCCTCCAGCTGCCACATCTGGATACTAACTGTGTATGAGGGCAGATCTCCGAATCTAATGCCGAATTGCTCTTGCAAGGGGACTCCCCTGTCTAGATTATAACTAGAGTAACTCATCTTGTAACTCATCTGCAGACCCTTTACTTTTAGGTAGAAATTTTTCCCTGACCAGAGCACAGTGGGCGTGGGCATGTTCAACATCTGTAAATTCTCTGGTGTTTTTCTCCCATGCAATTGGGAGAACTTGTACCATGCTCCCAACACAACTTATACCCATGCTTTTCTCTGCTGTTCTCAATATTGACAATTTCTGCATAAACACAATTAAAGTTCCTTAAATTGTGTTGTCCAAACCCCTTTCCAGCAAATGTTGTTCTAGAATGAAGTCCAATGGTTAAAGAAAAAATCTAATTTTTTTGGCCACCTCCAGTCAGGCTGTCTCCCCATATCCCATTCTCTAGCTGCAAATATGGGGGCAAAGACCACACCAGAGACCTCTGGGTCCATGCTTCTGCAACAGTGTTGGGAAAACATGGCACATACCCATTCCCTATGCACTTCTTGTCCATGGACTTGGTTATGAGCCTGGTTGTAGGTGGCCACTGAGGTCACATGTTGACCAGAAAGATCAGAAGCGGGGCAGCTTCTGGTGGTCAAAGCTGCAGCTCGTCCATCTTTCCTTGAGGCACATTATATACCCAAGCTCCTGACCTCAGAAACATTCTCTCATTTGGCTTAGATCAATACTTGGTCTCAAACTTTGGTGTCCTGTGAATGACAAGGAGAGGGTAGACTTGAAAAGATGCACTTAAGTGTCGGTGATGGCTACTATTCAAAATAAAGTACCTGTCCCAACCTCCATTTTTCACCTTTTATTTTCTTTTCATGGACTGTCTTTGCCTGAGGGAATACTTCTGACGGGGACATGTTTGTTTGCTTTGCTACCTACTGATCTGTAACAGCAATATTTGCTACCTTCCAGGCTGGCACCACACAGCTTGTTTTCCAAGGCGTTTGCAAAGACAGTCTGCACCGAGCGAGCACGGCCATCAACAGGCAAATAAACTTGCAAGCACAAGCAGAGGGCAGGCAGAAGCCATTGTGTTTACATAATTAAGTACACCACTTAATGAATTCCCACTGGACCATGGTGTGGCAGGGTGATTATGAACAGGGCTGGGGAATGATGTGCTTTGGACTCCAATGGGGATTCGGCAAATGGGCTGGCAATTAAAATAGTTGGTAGCTGACTTACTGACTGCTTGCTCAAAACTGGGTGATGATCTCTGTTTATGTGGAGCTTTGGGGGTTTTTACTGATCTACAGTATGAATGCTCATCCAATCCAGCTTCTAAAAATTAATGTCTAAAGAGAATAAAAAAAATTGGGGGAAAAAAAAAAGAGTCTGTTTCAAAACAAAAGTCTGAGAACTAGAAGGAATCTGCACTTTCCCTTTTCTTCAGAAAACTATGTCAGGTCCTGAAGGGTGTGGACAAGTGTTTTGAAAATGTCATCATAATTCCCACTAATTCCTCAAAAGTCATCAGGAAAGAAGAATGAAGCATTTGTTTCCAAAAATAATAAACCAGGCTATACTTGGGACATTGACATCAATAGGAGCTTTAACTTGATTCTTCACATACAGTGGGACTTAAAAATTGAGTGATTTTTTAATAGGAAGCAGTGATTTCTTTTTTGGGGGGAAAAAACCAGCCATTTAAAACACATATCTATACTTCTAAGCAGTCATTTAAGTATAGCTAGGAGCAAAACTGTTTCGCTGAAGTTAGCAACAAAGGCTGCTACGGTGGATCTTATCATGACAGACAGGGATTTGACACCATCTAAAATGCCCAGCACACTTCACAAGGAACACTGATTAGATAAGTCTTACATTAATAAAGCCAGCTTGATTCAAAGCTTGACATAATAAGTAATATAAATTCTCATGGAATAAACCTCAAATAATATATTTTCCTGTTCTAGTAAACAAAACATCAAGGCAGAAACAATATTTCAGCTCACGCCAGGGCAGGCTGAGCAATCTTTTTTGCTAGTTAGCACCAGACTTTTAAACAAGAGGAAGTGATTTATTACTCCAAGAAGCAAATTGATCCCTCTCTCTATCAAAATGTATTATCTGCCTGACACTAAAGGGTGTGTCCCCACCAAATGAGTGGAGACTCTGTCAATATACATATACTCTTCTCAGTATATATATATTTTTTTAAACCACTTACTCTTGAAGTTAAAGGAAATACTGAGCTCCTAGGGGTAATGTAGAAGCCAAAGCCTCAGTGAATACTTTAAATTCAAGGAATATCACTAAGCAGTCTCCGAAGTACCCATGTTTTGAAGCTCATGGTGCAAACATCATGGGTCTTCCCCTATCTGTGTACCCTGATTGAACTTCAATGAATCTTTTACATATTCTCTTAGAAAGTCATGAAAGCACAAATTCCAGTTGTAAATAATGGGGTTTAGTTTAGGGAGCAGTTTAGCCGGGAACCAATTCTCCTCTGGAAATTGTTTTCTTCAACTAATAAAGCACATTATAATTTATTAGATTCATATGAGGTAATGGCAAGGGAGCATTTTGTAATGAAAGATTAACTCTGATTATATTGCTGCTTTAGTGGCAATCCCTGGGTTGTCAAAACCACTTCTGATTCCTCTGACACAAAGTGACACCAGCTACTCATTATGTATGACTTACATCCAAACCCCGAACCTGAAATTGAATGAGGACTTATAAATAATGTATCAATAAAATAAATTATGCAAGAATTCATTCCAGAAAGTGTCTGAAGTCATCAACAAATTAGATAATAAGGAGGTCTTTTTTCTACTAACTTAAATAAGCAAATTGAAATAGGATTTCTTCAAGAGCTTCCTCAGCAGTTTCTTAGCAGCTACTTGAGGTTCCTGGGAAATTTCATTTACACTAGCACATGCAAAGTCTATCATAAACCCAGCAAATGCCCATTTCATTTTCTCTCATACAATGTCATTTAAGGTACTTTCTCACTCCATTGACCGCTGGGGCAGCTGGCATGGCAGGGGCATCAGTCTTTCTTCCATTCTCCCCTTGTGCGTCAAGGGGATTGCACAGGAGACATGAGAGTATCTCTAAGGCACCACAGTCCTAACACATACAAGGTTGGAGGCTCCTGCATTAACCTCTCTGCCTCTTGCTCTCCGAAGTGGTGGGCAGGTATCCAGGGTGACAGTGTGCAGATTGCAGCCTTGTGAGACTCTTCAGACATCTTCTTGTTTCTAGTGTCAGGTGTCATTACATTACCACTACACAGGATCTCCTCTCTAAAAACCTTTTTAGAGAGATTTAAGCATCTTGTAGGTTCATAACCCTATCTCCCTTTTGCATTTAGAGAGAACAGTCATTCCTGCTGCCTTTTATTAGAGGAGAAATTTGGTACCCATCTCTGCAAACTGTTCTGCACAGTTAGCTCATACTCCTTTTCGAGTTAGACTGTTTAAAATCCTCAGTAAAGATTATTTCCAGGTCTCAATTAATATATTTCATTTAAACATTTAAATGACTTCTGTAAAACAAATACAGCTACCACATTGGTACTGTTAGAATCCCAAGGAGAGGTTGCAGATTCAGGTATTCTCCCTATTCTGCTGACAGAAAGACTGTGGATGACAGCTGACACTGAGAGACATCTGCCCTGAATTAGCAGTAGGTACCCAAATTCCTCTGCAGCTTGGGGGTAACACCCCACATACTCCTGTGAGTCCCGAAGATCTGAGTGAGAGCACTGCATGATGCCAGGATGGACTCATCAGTCCTTCCTCAGTGCCTCACTTCTGTTTGATCTCCCTGTGGGAATTAAATTTTCATGGATTCCCATCCACCCCCAGGTCACTCTGGATGCCAGGCAGGCTTTAAGAGAAAAGAGTGGGCTTACTTCACCAGAATAAAGCCTAGTAGAATTATTATTATACTTAGGGACAGATGAGCAGTAACTTGTAAGCAAAGGTGTAGTTACTCTTTGCCATCCCAGGCGTCTATTTTAGGATGAGAACAATCACCCTCTGGAGATACATATTTCTCTGTACTGACTGTTCAGGGAGTCCAAGGTGATTAGCTCAGACTTTGACGATGAATTTTTAGATAAATAAGACAGGTGAGATGAACCTGATCCAAGAGGACAAGACAATTTTTTGTGTGACTAATGGCTGACAATGATGACGAAAAAAACCCATATTTTGTCACAGCATCTGATTTCAGTAGCTTGCAGCTGGTGGGCAAGGGAGCCTTTTCCTAAATATTCAAGTGGGAAGGTGTTGTCATAGGTTTCACATAATAAATGGATGGCTGAGCTGTATTAGTAACATATAATCATATTTCTTTCATGACGTGCAGTGCTCTCAGCTGTATGCACTGACATTATTAAAGCTACTAGTATAATGGATAGCAACAGGGGATACATTTGTGTTAAATGGCCTGTAGTAATTGTGTCACTGAATTGAGCTAATAATCATCACATTGTGCCACGATACCTTGGAAGAACATCTTTTCAGATTATCCAATACTATTGAAATGAGATTCTTAGGCTTACTGAAAGCAGATTTCATCTCATCTATGATTTTTATTGGGGAGGGATTGATGTCCTGCTTCACAATTTCCAACTCATCTTTGGAAGCCTGCTGCCAGATCAAGGGAGCAATGTAGCACAACCAAACTCCATCGCACAGCCTTGCAAGACCAGTAGCTGCAGTTATTACAGAGGTAGTGTCAAACAAAATCTAGACTAAATCTTTTCTCAAACTTGGCTTATGCGATATAATTCCAATGACCTTAGTACAGTCACACCTGACTAACAACGGCAGAAACTAGTAGAGAAACAGACGTCATACATAAAGAATCAATTTTTTTTTTCATCTGGGTGATAAATTTCATTTAATATAGCTGGAAACCAGCAGTGATTCACAAGACTGAGACTGATCTGAGTCTCTCAGTTCCCTTTAGACTTCAGCAAAGGGGTCTCAACAGCTTAGTCCAGAATTATTCTTTGTAAAATTACTCCTTTGGCTTTTTCTGGATTTTCTTTGCAGCAGCCATCTAAAAAATGTTGTGTTCAGCGACTCCATTACAAGGTGCTTGTACAGAAAAAAGATAGCAGTCATTTTTTAAAATGCACTGCTTGTTCTACTGAGAGCAGGCTGCTCTTACTGTTCCAGTATTTAAAGGGTGGCTACAAAGAAGACACAGATTTCGCCCCACCTTGGAAAAGACAGGGGTTAATGAGTACAAGTTACTCTTCAGGAAATTCCAACTGGACCCAGCAGGAAAATTTTTCTCAATGAACAATCAGCCATTGGAATAACCTCCCCAGGGAAGTGGTGGGTTACCCAATGTTGGACACATTTAAGACTCAGCTGGACAGGGTGCTGGGACATCTTGTCTAGACTGTGCTTTTGCCAGGAAAGGTTGGACCAGGTCATCCTTGACATCCCTACCAACCTGATATTCTATGATTCTACAATTCTATGGTGGATTTCTATTGTGTGAGAAGATTTGGGACCAAGACATTAGCATGGCTTCTAATGTATGAACTGCACATTTCTGAATATCTGTTTCTTTCACAAGGGAAAAACTCACAGACTGATAAGTTTAACTACTTTTTTTCCCCCCCACTCATTTCTTAATAGTGCACCTTTTAATAACAGTTCTTTCTCCAGAAAAATTAAATGGAAATTGAATTTAAAACCCTCATATAGCCTTGGTCTGAGAAGCTAACCCAGCCTCTAGTTCAGTTTTTTTTTTGCACAGTCTCCAGCCTGGCATGTGCCCGGTGTTGTCATTGCTGCCTCTGTCAGCTGTGTCACCTAAGGCGATTAACCCACCCTTGTTCACAGAGGTGGATATATTCTCCAGCCATTTCTACCTGCTGCTCCTACCATTGTTCTCAGGTTAATTCTCTTTATTGCAAAACTGGCACTAATCCAGGAACATGAGCTGTGGATGCTGTAAGGATGTGGAGCTGTGTTTTTTATTTCCACATAGCAAGGGAGCAACGCTTTGAATGTGAGCCACGCAACTTTAAATGTGTGCAGAGAGCAGATGCAGAGATCCAAGACAATTCTAATGGCTTAAGTGCAGAGAAAATCCACAGGGAGATGATTCCCCCATAATTTCACCACAGTGTGTAGATATGACAGTATTTATTTTTCTATTTAGCCTCCTTTTCTCATTATTTCTTCTTTCCTCTGCTACAAGGAAAAAAAATATCTTTGCTGCTGGAGGCAAACAAATAAAATTATTGCAGCTGTGTTTACAAACTTCAAGTCTAGCACAATCAACTCCCATGGGTGTCAGGTGTCCACTGTAAATATTAATTGATTAATCCAAGTGAGAACAGCTAAAATAAGAACATTGTGTAACTGCTTCTCTCATTCTGTTGTTGTTGATGTCAATAAAACCAAGTCTAAGAGACTGTAAAAGCTCGTCATACATAGTTGTACTTTTAAAAAAACTACTGAGATTATGAGAAGCTATCAGAGGAAAAGGTATTTGCCAGAAAAACAGGGAGAGTCTAAAGCAGGTTAACGGATAAACTCACATGCACACACACACGTTTCTTTACGCATTACAAATAAAAAAATGAGCTTCCAGTGTTTCAGTTATTTCCTGAGTTTGATATCTGGGTTGGGTAAATAGAAGCATTTGTTCCAGCTGAACAGCAGGAAACAAACTGAATTTATCAGCAAAGGAGAAGCAGGAGTTTAGCTCCACATTAAATTTGCTTTCCTTGAAGGCAGGGAGCTACACGGTCTATGGCCAGACTATGCCTCTTGGCCTCCAGACCAGAGAGCAGGTCCTCATTTATTAATAGCAGAAAAATGTGATTCCGTTTTATTCATCCTGGACAAGGAGCACACCAGATGCCAGTTGTGTCCTCCCAGCACCACGACTTGCTCTGTAACTCTTCTTGTACCCAGGAACAAGGCCTTTGGGTTGCTTTAACTCGACTTTATTTGCTGATGAAACAGCACAGAAGAAGCTTGTAACAGGCAAAGGAACAGTCTCTAAACCTCTACTCTCTATCAGATTCTGCTCCCCAATTCATCAAGGAATTTAAATCCTCTCACAAATAGTTTTGGTAGAGTAGCTCACCAGATTAAAGATGAGTCACTGCAATGAGACTGATCCCAGCACCTGCCAGTGCACCAGTGTAAGTGGCTTTGCTCCTCACACCACGTGGTCATCCAACCCCAAGACTCGCCCACCCACAATGTGGATGGGGAAGTCCCCCAGGGAAGGGCACTGGTATGACACAGAAGAGGGCACTGCCCAACAGGGAAAGAATACCATTACTTGTTCATGTTGATTTGCACCATTTAGGAAGGACTATACAACAACTTGGCTTTAAGTTACCAATGGACACCAGCTGAGGGTCTGCCACCATGATGCAAATTGTGGCATTGATTTGGGGCCATGTAGGGATCAGCCACGGAGACAAAACCTCCAGAGATATGTTTAGAAGACAGTGTAGAAATGTAGGAACCAAAACTAGTTTGATCTTGACCGTATAACCCCATTTCGGATTTTTTTCCCTGATGTGTGTGATTCCCCCAGCCATACCTAGGCATTGTCTGGTCAGTGGGAACACGACATGGGATAAAATTGTGCCATGGCATGTGCTAGTAGTGAGACAGCAGTGGTACAAGGCTCTAGCTCATACCCTGTCCTGATTTTCTGACCAGTGTAGTTGTATCCACAGAGAAGAAACAAAAAGATCTAAAATAGCAGAGGAGCTACCACATGAAGAACCCACTACATGAAGGGAAACAATTTGGACAAAGGATGGACCAAGAGGCAGCTGAAGCAGTGGACTCCATTGGGGTGGAAAGATCAATATGTGGTTCTCCTAATCCCCTGAAGATAAGGGGAAACAAAACATGCAAGAAGAGTCAAGGAGATGTGTAAAAGACAAGGGAGAAGCGATGGGTGAGATGGAGACAATGGGGTAATGGAAGCTGAAGAAAATGAAATGTTTTGGCCAAACAAGTAAGTTTTTTTAAAAAAAGAGACTTGGAACAGAAATCAGAACTTCCATCCCCAATCACCTGCTTTCCCAATTTTGCTTTCAAACTAGGAAAAACTCTTCTCTTCTCTCCTCCCTGCTTACCAACGCCACCAGTCACACTGTCTTCCCTTCCACCCTCTTTGGCCAGGAAGTTGAAAAGGTGTTGACGTACAGACCTCTGTTTTTCTGCTGTAACTAGAAGAGTATTCTGCACCTCTTATTCAGCAATATGTTCTCCCTACAGGTCTTATGCTTAAAGATTTAGTTAATGCATTATGCTGTTATTAAAGGGTAAAATAACTACACATGTGGAACGTTTATAGTTACAGATGCATCTGGGAACTTGTCATCTGGTCCAACAATGTTGCTCAGTACCTCTTTGCTTTTTTCCTTTTCTTTGATAGTAACTGAAAAATCAAATTGTCAAGAAGCTGCATTTCCTCCATTTCAGATGCCATACATCAATCCATTAAAATTTACAAGCTTAGGAGATACAGAGGAGGCGGACACCACAGTAAGGCATTTGTCAAACGATGCACCTTCTTCCTGTCAGATTGTCAAACCCAGAGGGTGCAAGAGTAAACAAAGTTAACCAATCATTTCCTTCCCCCGTGTTAGATGTGTGCTAATACTTGAGAGCCATTGGGGTACAAGGGCTACTGATGTTGGTGGAAGGTTTTTTCACAGAACAGGTCCAGAGAAAGCCATTGTATTCCGATACTTGAGAAGATATAGATCTGCAAACAAGTATTTTTCACTAAATTGAAGATCTGATCTAAGGCCTAACATAGCAATGAAGGAATTTTCACACTGTTCTCTACAAGACTTTTAACATGGTAAATACACCATTTTGGAAGGCTGTACTTAATAGAAAAGTGCATTTCTGCTGAAACTTCTCAGGCACAACAGAAAGTGAGTGGGTGGGTGGAACGAACTGAAACAAAGAGTTATCTTTCACTCACGAAACCATGAATACAGTTGACACTTCAAAGCAGACTATGAGAGTCTGTGAAAACATACTTGGCTATCCACGTGCAAAAGTGACTACTCACCAGACAGCTGTCACCTACACACGAGTATAGCGAGCTACAATTTCTCAAGCATGGTACCTTTCAACAGTTCCAAGAAACAGTCAAACATCTATTTTACAAGCAGGGACTGGAAATAAAGGGTAGGGATGTGACTGGTACTCGTGTATTTCAGTACCCAAGCAACCACAGGAACCACAGGGGCATTGTATAAACAATGGGGTATTTGTACAAACCTCTTGTTACAGGATTTTATCTTCTTTGCATTTTTTATGCATATCTTTTAGTTGGTTGTGATAAGCAAGTGTATGCCCTGGTCCGATTCTCCGCTGCAAGTCAGGTCGAATTTGTACTTTCATCATTTGCTAACCAGGGATCTGAATCCTCATCTGCTGAAACACTGCTGCTGTCATCTCCCAAACCAGACAGAGCAGACAGTCTCCCTGGTCCTCACCATTCGATGCCATGTGAGTGGGCTCCATCCCCAGCTGCCCCATCCGTGTCCTGGATTGCCCAGAGAGCAGTCCAGAACAGCAAACACTTCATGTGTAGGAATTAGGACTCATGAATGTGTCCGGTCTGTTCTGCATCAGCTGCTCCTGATGATGATACACACAGAGCAGATGGAAGCGTGGGCAGCTCGGGGCAAAGCTGGAGCAAAGCAGCCAATTAAATCAATCTCTCCCCAGTCAGGCTTGCTCTCACTAAATGTTGATAACACTATCAGCTGACCTATACTTCATCCCTCTCTGTTGGCACGGGCATTAGCAGTATTTGTTTGATGAAATCAGTTGGTTTTTTATTTTATAATTTGACCATTCAAAAAAAGCCAACCATTTAAATAAACAAATAAATAGCTTGGCACAGAGTTTCCACTGCCCTGCATCTTCAGCCAGCCTTTAACAGCTACACAAAGCAGATGTGAAGTGGCATCATTTGGGAGGTAGAGGACAGGGAGGATCATAGCCAGACCCTGAGAATCGAGGCTGGCACGTTTCCACCAAAATCAATGTGTAGTTCCAACAATGGAGACCGTGCCAGCTTCTGAAAGTTGAGGATCTGATCACAACCCTAATAGCCAAACTGTTCTGCACATTTCTTACCTGGTCACGTCCATCTCTAGCGCACTTGTCACCCTAAGTGATAGAAACAAGGGACTGGCTTGCATGGCATCACCTTCTCACAGAGAAGTAGCTTCTGATGACACAGCAAAGTGAAAGAAGGTAGATTTGCTCTCTGCAGATGGACGGAGGAACATGACGGGTTCTTTCTCATCTCTGTCTTTGGCAGTTCCGGTCATCTTTATTGCTTCTTACACTCTGGAGATGTTCCTCTCTGAACGTAGTATTGCACAGCCATCTCAGGTGTCATTAAATCTCAGGTGACAGCTGACCCCACTCAGGCCACTGTGAATAATGAACACAGTGCAGACAGCACCTGTCAAAAAGAAAGACCTTATGAGCCTCTCATTGACTGCTCTCAACTTCTACTCACCATTTACAGCTCCAAGGGCAGAGACCTTATTGATCCCTCTCCCACATGCATAGCCAGGCTGACCACCAGGCTGGAGCTGTTTTGCAGCAGCAAGGGACATCTGCTAGTCGCAGGACTGTCCTCAGTGACCTGCACATCCCATGGCAGCAAGTCTACAAAGGAGCACGTTGTACATCAATTCTACCCAAACATTAGTCACCACAAACTGAGAAGGCTGATTTTATCCTCTTGAACTGATGGTGGCAGTACCAGCAGGCAGAGGAAGTTTTAGCTCTCATAAGGGCTTTTAACATCAACGTCTCCACAGAGATATGGTGTGAGCCTTGAGTCTCCTCTCAGCATCTTAACCTGCCAGAGTCATTGAGACAATATAAGAGCAGTAGCTGAAAAACTATGAAAAATCTGCTTAAAGCATACATCAGGAGGTTCCCTAGCATTAACTGGACTGTCCTTAAAACTCGTTGCTACTGTACCACTCTTTCTAGCTCTTTGTAACTTGGAGCTACAGACCCCACTAGGTATGTCTGGGCAGGACACCAGTGGGAGGGAAGCAGCAAAGGGATGCAAGCAGCAATAACATCTGCCACATCCCAGTACAACAGTCTGGCATTTGGGCTGCCATGCACTCACACTGACTACACACTTGTCAGCCAGGCCAGAACCCTTCTGTGTTGCTAAATACTTGGAATCCTATAATCATCTAGGTCAGACAGGACCTTTAAGAACATTGAATCCAACCATCAATCTAGTACTGCCAAGTCCACCACTAAACTATATCCCTAAGCACCATGTCTACATGTCTTTTAAATACCTCCAGGAATGGTGATTCTGCCACTTCCTGGGCAGCCTGTTACAATGCTTGATAACCCTTGCAGTGAAGAAATTTCTCGTAATATCCACTCTAAACATCCCCTGGTGCAACTTGAGGCTATTTTATCTTGTTCTTTCAGCTGCTACTTGGGAGAAGAGACTGACTCCCACCTCACTACACCGTCCTTTCAGGTGGTTTTAGAGAGCAAGAAAATCTCCCCTTTTCTCCAGGCTGAACACCCCCAGCTCCCTCAGCTGCTCCTCACAAGACTTATTCTCCAGACCCCTCAGCAGCTCCGTTGCCCTTCTCTGGACATGCTCCAGCACCTCAATGTTTTTTTGTAGGGAGGGGCCCAAAACTGGACACAGCACTTGAGGTGCGGCCTCAATCTCTGTCCTTGTCCTGCTGGCCACACAATTGCTGATACAAGCCTGATACTTCATGAAACCCAAGGGTAACCACAAACTTTGCTTCACAAATCCCATGCCACCACCAGTTGTTACGCCTGAGGGTTTCAAACACAGCAGCATCAGCATCAGGGAGTGGGGGGATGCACACAAACAATACCAGAGTTATAAAAAAAATCCTCAAGGTCAACTTCCCTATCTGGAAATTGGCTGAATCTTGATTGTTCAAGCAGGGAGTGGTTCTCTGAGAATTTAGGAGCTTACTCTATCATATTAATGAAGGAAAAAGGAAAGAATGGCTTTATCAGGAGCTAAAATATCCTGTGCAAGAAAAAGATATCTGATACAGAAGAGTTTTCTCATATCACTGATGAAAGGCTAATCAAATCCAATAGATGGATCTCAACCCTGGGGAATTTCAAACTGCAAACACAAGCATATTTTTTATAGTTGAGGCAATTAGAGACAGTTAACAGGGAAATGTGATGAGATCTCTCCTAGTTACAGTCCTTAAACTGGGTTCAATTCTGGAATGTCATCTCACACAAAGCAGGGCAGATTTGGGATTCATAGCCATTTATACAGCTTAATCTTCCAACTTTACATGTCTTACTAAAAGCTATGCTCTATTTAGTCCATAATCTGATTCAGCACAGGAATTCATGGAAATTCTGTGACCTGTGTTGTCAGACTGCTTCAACATAGTAAACTTTTCTAGCCTTAAAATATCTGTGGGCCAGTTAGTATAAATCTGCGTCGTTTTAGTAAGGCCACTGAAATTATATCGACATACACCAGTCAAAAATATGTCCCATTTTTAATTTCTTCAGCAGCTCAAACCAGCATGATAAAACTGGTATGAGCAGAGAGTGAGCCAGCCCATTTGCATCCTGTGGGGCTACTGAGGAGCAACCCTTTCTGATCCAGATGGTAATTCAGCCCATTTTAGAAGCAGAGTGGTTTTTTTCTTTCCCACTTTGATTCAGAATTTGTCAGTCATTGTGGGGAGGACAAGGCTATGAGGCAGGTGCTTAAAGAACCATATTAAATTATGCAGAGCAGAAAATCTACAAAATGTACTTCAAGAGCTGGAAACTTACCATGTGTGACTGAAAATTGCAGAGAGACAGAATCCTAATTTCCAGATTAACTATTTCATCAATTAAAGCCGCATTTGCAATTCTTTCTTATTTGTCTGCCAATCTGTGACTACTGCTAATACAAAGCCATCACCATAATAGAAACCCAAGTGGATATTTGATGCCGTGTGCATATGGCAATAGTAGTTCCAGCTAATTAGTTTTTTAATGTATTTGCATTAGTCTGTGGAATTCCATAGTTCCTACTAAGTAGAGATAGGTAATCAAATGAAAAAATTGAGTCCTGCTGCACACAGTGTATTTACGAAGTTGAGAGGGCAAGATTTATATTTAAGATAATGTGGTAGCTGTTTACACAAGAACAAAACGTCTCCTGCTGATCCACCCAATTCTCAACACATTTTACAAAAATATTTCAGCCCCCAAATCCCTCATGAGTCATGCTACCTCCTAAATGTGCCTTCCAGCTCTGTCAGATCCAGCCTTCATTGTTGCTGTGCTAAACTGTGGCATATTGTGCTTAAATCCAAGCTAAACTTTGCAGGGCCTCAACTGAGAAGCTGTGAGCTGGAGCAGTTCCAGTGGCATCAGACAAAATCCCAGCAAAGGAGGAGATGCACGACCATGCCATTAGCAAAAAGCAGGTCTGCAAAGGCTGCGAGGGAGAAAAGCGGGACTGGAAGCAAAGCCAACAGCACAAACAGGCAGCCTTGAAAAACACCCCCAGCCCTGCCTTGCTGTCTGCATCCAAACTCAACGACTGTGATATTTCTGCACACTTTTAGACTTGAGATTGTACCCAGAATTGCATCCGCCACCTCCCAACCGAGTCCTTCTGCACCTCACCCGTGATACAGCCCCTTGCCCGAGTGATGCTTCACCCTACTGCAGTATTTCTTTCCCAATAAAACCCTCGCCTAAAGGAGGAGATCAATGAAAACAGAACGCATAGCCAGGATCAGGGAAGACATCCAAACATTCATTTGCAATCGGTTTACAGCCCATTTGTACCTCCTGGCAGGCACAGAGGTGTAAATCCCAGTTTGTGAAGTCTCCCAGATGCCCACCAAGCAAGACACCATCCAGCAAAAAGCACAGCTCTGACAGCAAACCCTGTGAGGCTTCAGACGTGCTGTCAGCCCAGGCAAGGCTTGAAGCCAAGGCTTCAGTCCTCAACTCCCCAACGGCAGCAGCTCCCAGCCAGAAGAGGTGAGAAGCAGCTCCCCAGGGACAGGGTGCCACCATCAAGCTGCAGATCAAACCCAAGAGGGTGGGAGGAGTGAGGGAGAGCTACAGCCAACTCCTGGTCCTGGTAACATCTCCCGTGATACTGAGCCTCTGCTAACTCATCACTCGGTTCCTTGTGAAATACTCTTTCTGGTACTTTATTAAGGCACAGAGTTCTAGTCCCATTTCAAGGGATTATTGCTTCATTCCAAAATCATTTTCTCAATCTCCATATGTCTCCCTTTAAATTGGTTACCTTTTTGTTTAACTTTTGATTTTGATTAACTTCTTCTGAATCTTTTGCATAGCCTGAACTCTGTATGCAGAAACCCCATGTCTTTGAAATTAATATTACATAGTACATATTCTACACCTTTAAAAGATACATGCTGCTTGGCTACAAGCTAGCAATACTGAAACTCTGAGTTTATGCTTTTTTTTCTTTATGTTAATAAAAAGCACACTGCCTGGAATAGTTATTTTAGGGCTATATATCTAAGAAATTGTTTGCAGCTCCAATACAGTGAGGTTTGTTAAGGTTTGGCAGGGGTGGGGGAAGAGTGGGGTTGAATTATTTTCAGAACATCTGTGAGAGCTGAGTCCAAAAAGAACCAGACACTCTCATAAATTTAACCATTTTATATGGTACACTGGGGAATTTTTATTGCTGTTATTGTGGTGGGAAGAATATAGAGTACATGGCCTTTTTAAATTCTAGAACAGAATCAGATGAGCTGCTTCCTTATAAGTAAGTAAATCACATACTACATTATTTGAATTACTCAAAAACCCACAGGCTCCTGCTGAGATTAAGCCCTTATTGTACAGACAAGTAGCAAGAGATAATACCCATTCTTAAGAATTTACGATCTACATGAGCAAAATGGTAAAGGCTATCAACAGTGAAACTATTCCCATTTTTCATATAGAAAGCTGTGGCAAAGGGAGCTGACGGCCTCTGATCTTAATTCCCTCTCACAGAAGTTCAACCATATCTTTAAAAGCATCCAGTTCTATGTGACCTCTTCAGAGGTCAGTGAGGGTGCTCTTTGGAGGATAATCCCTTCTCCTGGATGTTATGGCAATGCAGTTGCTGCACCACTCCAGAGCCCCAGCTGAGATGGGAGATCTGTGAAACACCAGCTGCAGATGGGACTTGTCAGGACTTACTCACTAGGGTCCACAAACCAGGAGAACATCTATGGGTAGATGCTGTAGAAGCAGAGATATTGTCCTTCTGTAATCACATATCTTTATTTATTCAGTCCGGCTGATTTGCCCATTCTCTTTCTTATTCACTCCCCATTTGCTTTAGAGAAATTCCAAGGGCAGCCTCAGCTCACCAAAAGCCTAATTTCTGAAGCTATTTCACCATTTAATGTGGCATCCATAACTTTAGAAACCTACATTGGAATTCTCTAAACCTCATCTAGTCATGAAAGCTTTCTTTATAGCTGGTAGAGAGAAGTGGGCATCGTTACTGGATGATTCCTATGATCTGTTTCTCACCTCATATGTTTTTCAATCGGACAAGTCTTTCTCTAAAAGCACTTATTTCTCTCCTGTCATCATTAAAAGGGTCAAAGCATTTGGTCAGACAGAGATATCTATAATTATGCAAAAAAATCCCACCTGCAAAACTTGGAAAGAACGTGCCCTAAGGCTTTCAAGACCTTCATCTAACATCTAAATGTACCAAAATACCTTTTAAAATCTGATGCCCAAAGCCTTCCCTCTGTCCCTCTCTGGTCTCCCCTCACCTGTATGCATTTCAGAGATCACGACATCGTGACAAAGCCAGGTTTTCCAGCTTTTCTGCCAGTTGGGGGAGAGGGTTCTGGGTCAGTTCTTCAAGCTGCCTGGCTTTAAAGATGACTTTGAACCCACTGAGTCCCCAGTCAAAGACTTTCTCTGAGCCTGAGCTAAAAGCAGATCTGGAAAGCAATGGGGTCTCACATTTATTTGCTGGAGCTGCCACCTCAAACCTGTGCATGATCACATTCATCAAGGAGTGAAACAGCTGCAGAAAGGCCCTCTCTTTATTGCATTGACTTCTTTGGTTGTGTTTCTCCCATGCATTTGGAGGCAAGTATAATATTGTACAGAGACTGCCCATCTTGCTGACAAGGAGAGATGCAGCCAGCTACTCTACAGCTCCGAAAAAGGAGGGGGACAAAAAAATTCTCTTTGCATTTTTTATGCCTGATTTAATGGAGCAGCCTTCTGTTCTGCTCCTCTGGAAGTCAATGACACATCCATGATACCACTGGATCAGCAATACCTGTACTGAAAGTGAACTTCTACACTATTTTTAAGAGCTGAATCAGCCGCTTTGCTGTTTTCTTCCAAATGTCAGGAGCAAGTTATCCTGGAACCATAATCCCAAGAGCACCAGTACCCACATGCATTTCAGAGAAACCAGAGGTTCAAAACAACCTGGAGAAGAAAGCTGGGATCCCCAGATAAAGCAATAAAAGCCCATCAACTTTAGTAAAGAGTAGATTATTTCTAAGACTAAAATAGGGGGTGAAATTACTAACTTAGTAACACAGTAGTATGAAATTATGCTTCTTCTAGATGCTTTCTAGATACTCGACTAATTTGCATAATTTGCAAAGTAGACACCCAGTTACAATCTGCAACAGCAGAAGTGTCTCTCCAACTCCAAGGCCATGTTTCCACAGCAAGAACAGACAAAAGAGGTATCTCAACCAGTCTCATCCAACTTCCACCCTTTTCTGTACGTTCGGATATCTCAGACCTGGCTTGCAGAGCAGAGTGTCTGTCTGAGCATGCCTGAGAAAACGTTCTTCAAGAGAGCTGCTCTTAGTCTCAGCATCTCCAGAGGGTACGCTCCGGCAATGCCTCCAGCCATCATTACTAATTTATTGTCTACACAATCAGCAGAACTGCCTGGCACTCAACTTAAACCCTAACCCCATTAAATAAGCTACAATCTTCTTGCAGGATCGTGAGAATCTTAAGGCCTCAGAGAAACACCATCACTAATTTGCGAGTCAGGAATAAAAACCTTCACTTCCGAAAGCATCCCGTGCTTCAGTCTCCCCTCTGCTCTCATCAGTACCCCACACTCACCAAGGGGAAAGGCAGCATGCCTACAAGGTGGTCAATTACCTCCTTTCCCTCCTGCTCAGCACATCTTACATTCATGCACCCAAAGGGATTTAAAAAGCAAGAAAGCCAGATACCATCAAAGCTGTAAGCTCCATCCAGCTACCCCATACAAATGCCACCTGCCTTCAAACTTTCAACTTCAGGAAAAAGTGTCAGGAAACCTACAGGAATTGCTGCAGGCATTACTGAAATACTCACTCTCAAAGCAGGATAATCATGAAGAAAGCAAGAAAAAATATCAAGTCAGACATTCTGCCTAAGAGAAAATAAAGACATTTTTATGTGATCCCTCTCTCACACGCAAAGGCAGTAAATTTGATAAGCACAGGTGGGTCTCACATGCCTGGTGGATACCACATGCTAATGAAAGCAAATTATATCATGCAACCTGGGGCATCTCTATAATAAAGGCTGCAAAATAAACTAGAAATACTCAAAATGCAAAGTGAGGTTTAGACATACAGAGCTTGACTGGGTTTATTTTAGCCTGCTGAGAACAAGAGTAAATTAGCCTCACTGAGCTCCAGGATGCCGCAGCTCGATTGCTGCTCCTTCCTGAGATGCTTCATCAAAAGCTGTGCTAGGGACTTCTTCAGTGCCAGCATAGGTAACTGTATCCTGCCTGGTCACACGTATAGCAAGTAAAATAATAGCTGCTGCCACCTCTCCCTGCTCCCAGACAGTTAATAGCTTTGTCAGCCATGACAGCTTTACTCCGCAGCACCTTATCTGGGCCAGTCAAGCAGGTAGAGCCCTTCCCTTGCATCAAAAGAAGTCACCATGGTTGCAGCGTTGACAGCTGCACCTGACCTTATCTCAGAGATGGACAATGTGAATGCTTGTGTCTTGTAGAGCCATGTCTTTGGAGTATTCAGAAAAGAACCTCCTCCGGAAAAACACTAGTCTTGTTCTTAACTTGCCAGCAACTGTTTGGAGTGCGGTCACTTGCAGTGGACACCCAGCTTTCCTTGGGAAATATATTTTGACAGAGGGAAATATCAGTCCATGAGCATCTTTTCTTGGAGCAGTCAAAAGGTCTGGGAAGGAGAGACAGAAAAACAATGGTGCTTTGTGAGAATTTAAGAGATAATTATAAAGCCATAGTGTGTTATAGATATCATGTAGCATGTGAATGTAATAAATTAAACTAGTAGTAAATACATTTTAATATACCCTAGTGCAACTGAAATACAAAATATATGTGATGATGCAAAAACTTACGACAGAGAATTATGGTTTCTTCCTCACTGCCATGTTTCAGACTATTGTAATAGCAGAGGCAAGCAGGAAAATCATTTTGATATGAAGCCTCTAGGGCCACCTGCTTACCAGGGCTAGTCTTCAGTACAAGTCCTGGGAGCCTTGCAGCCATAAAAGCATCCCTGTCCTGGCTACCAACCATCACCAGTGAAGGAAACTCCTGTTGAGTGTCCTTCCCCTGCAGAGAGGAGAAGTGAGTTTCATCCTAGCAGGATGAAACCTGGAGCAAGAGTTCAGGAGAGAGTGAGTGAAGTCAATATTCCTGCAGTGGTCTCCTTTGAATAGCATTTTCTGATTCCTAAGCACCCGAATGCCAGGTAAACCTGCCACAGATCTGGGTGTACATCTGGGCTGCTCAATACGAAGAGCCTGAAGTCCTTGTTTAAACTGGGACTAAAATAACAGTGTATTTTCAGAGCTACAAGACTGAGGTAGCAGAGCAGATGATGAGGAAGCGAGGAAGGCATGATTTGGTGAAGCTATGAAGGAGACTGAACGTCCCAAGTGAGTAACCATCAGTGCAGGCAGAGGAACAATAAGCAATCAATGCTCCCTGATGCAATAAGCTGGGTCAGGAAGGATGCTTCTGCAGTAATTCACTGCAGTGTTTTCTGTACCCAAAATCTGCAGTTGTGTGCCCTGGATAAACTCCTGCTCTGTGGTTCAGGGGACAGTCAGAGAAACAGGCTCCCCAAACATACTGGCCACTGTAAATGTGTTGAAATACAGCTAGTGAGATAGTAATCTTCCTACCAATCCAATGTGAACTTTTCTATTAGTCTGCAATGTGTCTCAATACCTGAGCCCGAAACCAAGGATCAGATTTCTTTTTCTTTTTTTCATGTTTATTTTTTGCCTGAGTGATTTAGATTAGGAAGTTGCCAGAATGCCTTGCTTTAGGTGTTTCATTAAGAAATTTTCCTCTTTCTTGCAAATAACCATCAAGAACAATTTAAACTTAAGCAGAGACAATTCTAAATTTTGCCAGTTCATTTTAAAGTTGGAGTCAAAGTATGATTTTCACTGAAAAAAAGATGAAATACATTAATTTCAAATAGCTAATTTTCCCAGAGTCAATGAAATGATTCAGAAATATCAGCACAAAGAAAACAAAAACAAAAATGGCAATAAAAGTGAATCAACTGACTCAAAAAAACCTATTAGCATCAACTTTTATTGTCCGAAGGGGTAAAACACAGTTTCCTTGATTGAATATTTTGGCCAGCAATGGAAACAGAAGTCACAGTCATTAGGCCAGGAAGCGATAACAACAATATTAACAGATAACTCATATTTATGTCAATTCACTCTGTGCCTCGAGAAAAGTCTAATATGATTCTCCTTCTCTCTGCAATTCAGCGTTGACATCAGCGCTCCAGTGGATGGTTTCCAAAGGACACATAAACCACCTCACTTCCAGAAAAAAAAAAGAAAAAGAAAAAAAGAGTGTCTTCCAGCAGATTTGCTTGCACAAAATTACTGCAAGATTCTTTTCCACTGCCCATTAGCAGATGTTTTCTGGAGGAACAGAGGGAGCTGAAGGTTTGCAGAAGGGCATTGAAGGTCACTGTCTGGGCTGCCAAGAAGCAACAACAAACCAGAAGCCAAACTCTGCTCAGGTTGCAGTGGATAAAGAGCTCTCAGCTTCCATATGGTGGCACGTATCGTAGCAGATTCGAGGGAGATGTTGGATCAAAGGATTCAGTCTGAAAAAATAAATAAATAAATAAGATAAAGAAATAAATAAAATAAATAAAAGTTACACTAGTGTTTTCTCCTCTGCAAGATGGCAATTCAAAGCTTGTCTGAATGAAAATGATTTTCGATCTCTGTTATTTAACTGGATTTGAACTGGTAGGTTTTATGCAGAGTTTGCATTTAAGATCTGTAGTGCTGCTTTTGGAAGCAGGGAATGTTTTCAGGCTAATGGGGGTACATACCATCCTACTATAGAAAATAGCTATATATAGCAATTATAGGAAGTACTACAGGTCCATTACTTCCCAATGGAGATGTTAATATGAGCCATTAAGCAACACATTGATTTAATGTTAGCAGAGAGTTCTCATTTTCAATATTGCTGCAGGATTTTGGAACAAAGAATTGCTGAGATATCACAGCACAGAAAGATTATGGCAGGTCCTTTTAACACCAACTTCTGCCAGGAATGATGTGTAACATGAGACACATGGCCATATTTCTTTACATTGCTTTCTTCTATCTCTGGTTCTATGTTAATTCCAAGATATTATGCATATAAACCATACTTTTTAAATTAACTCCCTTGTTTGTGATTGCTCTGCAAAGATTCATGAAGGACATTACAAATATATATTAACTGCTGCCTGTGTGGTTCCTTTAGTAGTCAATTTTTAAAGCCCTGTGTTATTGGGCTATAAATTCTCCCATAACAGAAATTGTAGGTTCTGAAGGTTTTCCTGTGGGATACTTTTAGCTTTTGCCTGATGAAGTTAATGAATGAGGTAAGTAATAGTCAAATGAGGTAAGTAGTTGTCAAGAGGAGAATGCATTTGAGTGGAAGCATCACACTAATAGGCCCCTCACTGAACTGCAAAGAACATTATGGGCTTCATTCATGTTTGCAGGTACCAGTGTAAACTTCTCTCAGCCTGGTAGTCTACAACCACAGCCCCATCTGTGGGGAAGTAGGAACTTTTTTACTGTGAGAGTGGTAGAGCATTGAAACAGGCTGCCCAGAGAGATGGTGGAGTCTCCTTCTCTGGAGACATTCAAAACCCACCTGGACAACTTCCTGTGCAACAAGCTCTAGGTGGACCTGCTCCAGCTGGGGGGCTGAACTAAATGATCTACAGAGGTCCCTTCCAACCCCATATGATTCTATGATTCTATCTGCTGCTTCAGTATCTGACCAAAGACACATGAGGTCAGAGAGCAAAAACTTAAGTTCTTTGGAAGGAGAAGACATATCAGTTTCTCTGGGCAGCAAGACTAGTGTTTTCCTGACTGATATGTCATTGTCCAGAATGGCCCTGCAAACAGATAAGAAGAACACAGATGGGTGACCACCATAGCTGGTGTCTATCCACATGTCCCAGCTCTCTCAATACCCTCAGGAAAAGAGCAGGTCCGATGATCTAAATCAGCCCTGAAAATGTGACATCCCAAGACATTGTTTTTAGTCCGCTGTAGGATCTCTGTATTTAAAAAGCACAAAAATTGTCTGCTGCTATAGATCACGAAAATGCTCATGGTGATACTCTGTCACCCTGTTTTGGTAACATCCTACTGTCCACACCAAGGTGGGCTCATGGGCTCCTGTTCTGCCTTGAGAGACCCCAGAATAACATCCTCCTCGTTCTGCTGAGAACTACAAGGAGCTTTGGCCCCAGGACCAGGATGAGACCGAGCACAGCATCACTGTAGAGCCCAGACCACACAGCCCACCCAATGCACTATGAAACACAAGCAGAGCCACTACCACTGGGAGTCTCTGGTGGCTGATAAGGGCTGAGCCCTCATTGGTTTCTCTGAATCATTTGGGGTCAAAGGACCACAAGCTGTCTGAGAAAGTCAAATATGTCATTGTTTTCCTAATATGAAACATATTTCACAGTTATTTCAAATTTCTTTCAATAAACCAATAAAATCCAAATTAAAATTTTGCTACAAATCAAACAAAATGTTTTCAATTTATTGATTTTTTCACATAAAAACTCCAAATTGCTCCTTACATTTTTATTGGGTTTTGTTGCTAACAAACAGCTTTACAAAGCTTTGTATCAGCTTTACAAAGAAATAAATTATCATTTACATCACATAATGGCCAAACCTATACTTTGTCACAATACATATCTTAATCTTTTAAATCTTTAAGTCAATTCAGGTTTAATAGACATTTAGAGGTGGTGTCGGGGAATATGGTGTAGGGGAGAACTTTGTAAGTAGGGTAGATGGTTGGACTTGATGATCCCAAGGGTCTTCTCCAAGCGAAATGATTCTATGATTCTATGATAAGGCTTAATTCCACTTAAGAATAAGTGCTTGGAAAAGTGGCTATGGCATTGCTTATAAGACTGTTCAGTATATGACCTGGACGTTCACCTTGTGACATGCAATCAAAAATAGATGGCAGGAGCCAGATTATGAGCCCAGCCACCATGAAGCAAGACTGAAACCAAAATGAAGGACATCCCAATTGACTGGGGCTGGTATCTCCCAATCACTCACTTTAGGTATTTTTCACTATGACCACTGTTTCCATTTAGCAGTTGATTGGCATTTGCTGACAGGATTGCTGGAACAGATCAGCAGAACCAGGTGATATTTCTGAGGAAAGCTGGGAGACAATTTAAATTAAGAATAATGCCTGTACAAGCAATACAAACCTTTCATCTTCCCTCACTGAATGCATTTTTAAAGATGTTAATTTGTCTTCTCCAAAGATGTGCAAGTTTCAAGAAAATTAGGTATGATAGGACTGAGATTTAGAATTAGGTATGAAAGGACTGAGTAATGTTAGCATTACTCAAGCCAAAAATTCTGCAATTGGCTGACTTGATAAATAAATCAGACAACTATGTTAAAACACGAGCACAAATACTCAGGATATGCTGATTTTCACTTCCTCTTTCCAAGCATATTACACATGTGTCAAGTTATTTGACTTGAGTGGGATCTGTCAGGAAGTTTGCTCTCTGTCCTTATCCTCTGTGTTAGAGAGGTGCTTACAGTCAGGAGCAGAGACAGGGAGCACATGGAGTGGTGTAGTACAGAGAGCATGAGACTGCCTGAACTTCAAAGAGCCACTAGTCATCAAGAAATTACATAGCAAAAGTCATACAAACCTTGTCTGACTTCAATACCTCCATAGCAGTCAACGGTCTAAGTTAAAGCCCCTAATTCAGGCAGATGAAAAGCCCTCTGGATGGTTCAAAAACCCCTTTCCATATTCATAAAAATGTAAGTGCCTGTGTCTGTATGAGTGAGTGTTTTCTCCACAAATTCTGCGCATTCCTCCTCCCCAGCTAAGCCCTTAATGAAGCCTTAATATATATAAATTAATCTTGGCTAGGTGTTATTTGAGATAACTACTGAAAAACACAATCCATTTCTATGGCACCACAAAAGATCGGTTTATTTGGAAGAAAATTGTATCCTTGTTATCTTTGTCAGTTGACAGGTCTAAGAAGCTGCTTCTACAACAAAATCACTTCAAAGCATGTTTAAGGGACCTGGGCAAGATATGGTGAAGGACACTTTCACAGCGTTTAGTGCATAACATCTTGAGCTCAACAGTACATTACAATCTTCTTATCTTTAATTCAGCCCTACTCAACAAAATGTAATTCACCTCTAAATCAGAAACCAAAATCTAATTTATATGAAAACAAACACTACTATCACCTTAGCTCATGTCAGAACTGGCCAAATTGTTATTATTAGATATAACTGATAGATATGGGATCAAAATAGTTACCTTATTTGGGAGCTTTTCAGTCAGCAATGTCTCTAGTTACTATCTTAATATCCTAATGTAAACCTTAGCAGCACAGATCTCATCCTTCTGTCTGAACTTGGCACACATTGATTCTATTGCAGAAATACAGGGAAAGATATTTGACTTCCTAGATCAGCAGATCTAGATGGTCAGTTTATCAGGCTATGTATTTATTGGATTGGCAATTCTGCAAAGTCATCTTAAGAAATGCAGAGAAATGTTTCTATCTTATTTGGCATGATGCCTTGCTCTTCACAAAAACTGAATTCATGACCCTTTCATTTAAAGACCTTTCCTTCCTGCCTAGATCTTAAATCAATCCTGTTGCCTCAGAGCACTGCACATTTATTTCTAACATCTCTTCTCGAATTCGCTTCAAATTCTTCAAAGACAACACTGCCCATAAAAGCAACAACTTTGTATCTCACTTTCTGAAAACAATAGAAAAGCACTGTCTAGGGTAGGTTTCTCTTGCATGTGTACAGACGTCACTTGGGAGTTTCCTAAGCTGCATAATGCTTCAGTTCACCATAAACCTCAAGGTCTTTACACTACCATGCAGGAGTAGGATGCTTTTAATCAGTAATGAATCCAATCAAGTTAGGAACAGTTGTAGCATATGGTTTTGAACAGTAACAACATTAATACTTCCAGACAGTGAAAAAGGTAAATTGTGGATTAGAAAAAGGAAACAACTTAGGAGGTATGTTTGGGCAGAAGTTCTGGCTGTCTAACTTAATATGGGATATGTCACTTCTTGGAGATGCCCATCTCTCTCTGTTTTTGAGAAACTTATATACCTTGTCTGGACTAGATGCCTGCTTTTAGACAGCTAAACTTAGCTGGGATGATCTCCGCTGTTATTGAAAGGGTAATATTTTATATAAATAGGCATGGAAACAGAGGGAATCGATCATGTGTTTTCCCACATGTAGACACAGACTAAACATACCACCTTTCATGCAATAACAGCTGGCATGTTTGCAGACAAGGAAAAAGATTAATAAAACTATATCATGCCGTTTTCATCAAGGAGAGTGATAAAAAATTTGGATGAGGTAATGGCCCTGGAGTTTACAAAAGAAAAAAGGGCTTTTTTTTGTTGATTCACCCATCCATCATCCATCCATCCATCCATCCATCCATCCATCAATCCATCCATCATTTCAATCAGCTCACAGGCTGGTGAAGCCAGAGGTGACTGGAATTCACCCACTGTGATGCAAAAATTCAGAATATAAAAGATCATGCCTCAGAACGTCAGCTCTAGTTAAAAGGAGTTAAGACAAGTATACAGAATGAAAGATAATCACCAAACTTACTTACTTCAGAATCCATTATGAGCAATTGTTGGAGACAGGATGTTGGCTTTGGACAGACCATGAACTAGTTCCACAGTAAATGCTCCAAGGTGAAAATAAATGCTGAGCTTCACAGCAGCATTTTTCATCTTGAAAGTGTTTAAACATCACAGTCTAAATTTACTCTACTTGAAATCAGTGACAAAGGTCTTGCTGTGTTCTGTTGTAGCAAAATGGGGACCATCATCTGATAGATCTCCAAATTACTCTGTATAGTAAGCCAAAGCTATTTTCCAGTTCTGAAATAAATGTTACTGAGCTTCAGAGAATAAGAGGCTCTAATCACAGTGGAAGATTTAGCTTATTCACTTTATTGATGGATTTAGGAGGTGATTTGCTCATTTGGTGTAGACAAGCCTGGAGAGGATACATAGCTGGTAAAGGGGGAGTTCTGCATTTTTGCTGAAAAAAAAAAAAAAACACCAAAAGATGAAGCTAGAGAAGGTTCACCTTGAAATAAGATGTCATTTCACAACATTGATAGTGATTAGACATTGGATCACATCACCAGAAAAAGAGACAGCTTTACCTGTCTTGTTTCACCCCATCTCACTTTCGGCATTGAAATGAGACACACCATAGAGAAGCAGTTATCCTCAGCTCTGTGTCAGTGGAGACACAGAGGTACCTCTAGAGAGCAACTCACACCTGAAGTAGTGTGAGCCTCTCACTAGTGGTAAAGAGACCCCAGGTCTGAGATCATGCAGGCAACCACATTGCTAATTTGGAGATCTCACTTAGGCTGGGACAAAACCAATACAGTACCAGCACTGTTCTCACGCAGAAAAACTATAATTCTATCAAAAAAGGATATTTAATGAGTTTCTGATAAAAAATAAGTGTTTATGGGTGGAGGGGAACAAAGAGAAGGCCAGATGACTGTGGTCCTTCCTGGAGAGGTGTGTCTATGGTCAATAACTTTCTCAGCATGTCCTGAGGAGAACAAAATTGCTCTTGATATCACAATAATATTCATGCCTCTCCATTGATGTCCTGAGTGTACTAAAATACATCATTTCTGGGCTTCAGCCTATTGTTTGCAGGCGTGATGTTTTCCCTCACTGAATAGTTTATTTGAGATACATAGTTATTTTTATCCCCTTCCTTTCTGCATCACAAATTTATCCCTGAATATTCTTACTCTTATGTTCAAACCAATGCTGAGGTTTGCGAAAGAAACTTCCTTTGTGCCAGGTTGGGAGAAACCTTGGGAAACTTTTGCTTTTCTTCTGCAACAGCAACATCTTCTCCTGATGATTCTGCAAGGGCTTTGAGCACAGTCTTTACTTTCCTGCTTAGAGAAGTGATTTTTTTCTCCTGAGTTCTGATACACTTTATCTTTTCATTGCACTGGGAAGATTTTAGACTGCAATGCAGGCCTTCAAGGCAGAAGTGAGGTTCATGAGCTCACCTGTAGAAAAAAAAGCTTTGCTCAGCTCACTGTATCAAGGGATGGCTAATTTGGGGTTTGGCTTTATCTTCACAGTCCTGCTCTCAGACCTCATCCTTATTCATATGGATAGGTAGTTATCTGTATTAATAAGCAGTGATAACATATGAGGAGAGGCATATAGTAATTTCTTCTGTGCTGAAAGAGTGATAACCTCCATCAAAGCAAATCACAGCTCCAAAAGGGACCAGTTATTAATGTGTCAAAAGACTACAGAAGAAAGATGGGATTATTTCACATTCACAGCCTGTTTCTGCAAACTCAAGGTATATGCATACAGATCACAAAACCCCAGCTCTCCTGTTTATAACCTCAGTTACCTTTCTTTTGGTTTTCTGGCATCTTCTGAACTCTCTGTTTCATATTTCCCATTCTTTAGGAAAAGTTCCCAGCACATTCTCCTGGCAAAGGACCTCAGGTTTGCTATGAAATATTGGTTTTGCATGAGATTCTAATTTACTTTTATTGGTCTCAAAATTAAATATCTAGTCTCAACAAGTAACCCTCTGTGTTGAGAAGAAAAGGGGAAGACAGCTTCCACCCATACTTTAGGTGATGATAATAATCCCTGTGCCAGTGCCTGTCTCTCCAGCCTCAGTTGGACCAGCTGATTTTTGCATAGTTGAAGTTTAGGTTACAATAATCCTCATATTTTGACACTCAAGGGTTTATAAATCTTCACAGAAAGACTGTACATGGGACAGTTCATATCTTTTTCTCACATTACAAACAAAGTGTGATTAGTCACCTTTGAACCCCACATGGCCAATGAGACTTGAAATCCATTAGAGGAATATCAGAATTCTTCACAATACTATCAAAACTGTACCTAGGAAGCTTTTTTAGGAAGCAAAGTAAACCCTGCATAGTGCCTGTGCAGATTAAGGACATGAAGTGGCACAGTGGATACTTTAATACATCATGAGCATTGTAATAATTTCATTAAATTTGTTGATATTCAGTAAATATCAACAAATCAAGATCTGGGTAACTTAAATTTTAGGGTTCATCCTCAGACACCCAAAAACATTATGGTTTTTTGTTATTTCCTTTAAAAATTAAGATACAGAAGAAGAAGCAGGAGGAGGAGGAGGACAAAGAGGAGGAGGAGAAGGAGAAGAAGAAAAGAAGGGAGTTCTCATACCAAAGAGGTAAAGTTGCAAAATCACCTAAAAACCCTGAAGTCAGTGAGAATAGGAACAAACCAGAAAAAAAAAAAAAAAAAGGAAGACATAGAAAGCAAACAGCAAAGGAGACCTACTCGTTGTGTCTTTCACAGTGCTATCATTTTCATGGTAGAATAAATCCTTTAGAAACTGTGTCCTTCTATTATGCATCAACAGGGAAGTTAAAAAGCATTTTTACCAGCAATATATCTCAGTGGTGCACTCAAGGAGCATCTAAAAGCTCTTTTGAACAGTAAAAAGGCAAAGTTAAGCACCAAGTGCAAAATGCTTCTTGCAATACAGGGCTTTTCTACAAACTATCCCAAAGCCAAGCTCTAATGTTCCCCCCTGCCAATTCACACACGTGAAACACAGAGAAATAGAGGATCAGGGGTATCCAACTGCCATCACTGTCTCTAAACAGTTTATTAAGTGATAAAAATTAGTGACTTTCCCACTGTCACCAAATTGACTTTTTGGGATACTCTTTGGAATAGGACCTGTACACAGCTCCAGTGTAGGGTTGCCAGTTTGGATACAAGCTGCTTTCCATTCCTTTGACACTAAAACCAAGCAGGACTTGGAGGTAGATATTCTGAGATCTGTCTTCACTTTGCTAATGGTGAAGAATAAATTCTGGCCCCAGTAGGGGTAGAGGTATTTTTAACATTTACTTAAATGGAGCTGGGATTTTATGAACAGAAATACACTTATCTCCAAGATGACATTCCCACTGGAAAACACCCAAAAGGCCTGGGTAGAGCGGCTGCACAGGAAAGCAAGGCAAAAATGGAAGTTCATAACTAAGACTTTACTTCTGCAATCCAAGGAGGAAAATACAAAGTTCAACGCAGAAGCTATGTAGGTAAAAGCAACCATTCAAATGTAATCTTCATTGCATTGATATTATTCACTTGGAGGAAGCAGCATAGAATGGGACAGAAGACCCATAGCTTCAGTTTCTGCACTATCAATTCACTCTTGTGTCATGTTATGCACCAAACAACTGATGAGATAATGAACAAATACCAATACAAAAATTCCTCAAGAAAGTAAGATATTTGCAGTAGCTACTGCAAGAGTTTAGGATATCTTAGTTGTTATTTCTGGAAGATGACCTCTCTACACTGAATCACACTTCTGATTATGCAGTGCTGAAGGACTGAATAATCTGAAGCAATGGTGGAACAGGTTTCCATTCATCTAGATTCTCTGCATCACTCTTGTCTTCTGTTCATTCTTTCTGTTTCTCTTTCATATGAAAGGCACACCAGGGGCAAAAGCAAGCAAGTAAACTGCCACGTTCACTTGATAAAAGAGAATAGTTTTCTGAGTCTTTATTCCTCGAGAAATGCAATTGGGATTGCATTTGTTGTCATGGTGTGACAGTCTCACCCCTTACATCCATATTTAAAACGTGTTTGGTGGAGGTTTTCAAGTAAAGAATTAGCATTTCAATTCACTGGGCTACCTTTTAGGAAAAAAGAAAATTGTTTCTCTTGAAAGCCACATGTATTTTATAGGTTAAGAAATGCATTTTTAAGGAAATTATATTTTAGTGTTAGTTTTTTATAATTCATTGTGTTCTTGCTTGTAAGGCATTTATTTAATACTTTAATCCCTCAGTGTCTTAACATGCTTAAAATATTGACAAGCTCCATGACCTAGTTCCATTTACAGGATGGAATGCTATAATTCTAAAGCAGGAATCGGCATAGAAAATTTCATCTTGTTTCAAAGAAGCAGCTGAAAACAGGCATTATAAGAAGCGGGACTAGATAAGCATGGTAGCAGGCAGGTGATTGGTACAACTACCTAAATCAAGGAGCAAAACATTAGCCCAGTAACCAAAAAGGTTTCTCAGAAACACTGCCATGTAACTTCAAAATTTCTAGTCCCCAGACAGGATGAGCAACTGGAAAAACTACGTAACTCCACCCAGTCCAAGCTTCCTAGGAATTTGAAGCATCTGGAAGTCTGCTCCTAAATATCACAGGTGCTCTAAAACCAACCACTGCTTTAGAAACATCCTGAAAATGGAAAATCCTGACATGAGGATTTGAATTCAGAGATTTAGGGGCTCTTCTTGAGAATTTGTGGAAATGATGCGACTAAGTCCAGGCACTCTTACTTTCACTGGAAAGGCAGGTGCTCATTTTGGAGAACCTGCAGATGAAGGAAAAAGCATAAGGTAGGTAGGGTGAGCATCAAGACTGACACTTCTCTGGAGGTGTCTATAGACAAGTGCCTATTAGCATTGGGAGTGTCTAAGCAACATCTGTCATCCACCCAGATCTCGGCCCCATTGTTTATTTTGGTTGAGATCCAGACCAGTCCAGTTCCCAGTCTAATGTCTAGGGTTAATTTTGTTGGGTATTTTTTTGGCCCAGGATAGAAGTATATCAGGGACCATTTGAATGATTCAGCAGTACAGACTATCACACTCTGTTGAGCAGGATTGTGCACTGAAGCCTTTTATTTTCGTGCTGTAGACATGTTCTTCAGTCTGATTGTAATCTACACCAGTCCTACATGCTCAGAGTTTTGCCCCCTACTCAAAAGCACACACTTACCTTGGAGAGTCCGGCAAGTACTGGAGGTGAATAAATGTATCCACTCTTTTTTTATATGTTGTGGTGTATAAGAAAATAAAGTTGTAAAGCTGTCATAGCTTGCCGAAGAAGCATGCCAATAGGTGGCTCATTTTCAGCAAAACTCGCTTCCTCCTATTCAATTAAAAAAAAAGAAAAATACTGCATTTCAAATGCACTCTATTTTAGAATTTCATAAGCAGCCTCAAACTCTGTGGCTGTCATGAAATTTGATTTCCTTATTCAGATATTGCAGTATATTCCTTCCCACAATAAATTTGTTAGGATATTTTTTCCATATCCTGTCCGAGTGACTTCCACTGTGTGGATGAGCTTTATCTATCCATAATTTGGAAATGTTCTTTCATCCAGAACACTTAATGTATATGTATTTTTAAATACTAGGGAATATTCACTGATTTCAGTATGATTCGTTGCTTGTTTAATTTTAGGTGTGTGCTGAAATATTTTTTTGGAAATAGAGCAAAATCTCCATCACCTGTATTCTTTCACCTGTGGACCATAATTCTATATTTTACCATGGCCCATATTTTACCTCTCCTCACACTTCAAAACAGTTTATCTCTAGCCTGCTAATCACAGGCATTGTGACATCATAAAAATCTGCTACCATCCCACTTGAGAAAGCATGCCATTTCTTAGTATTATTAAGCATTATTAAGTATTATTTGGATCAGGAAACTGATTTAAAAGTAATGATTCTTTACCTTTTCTATATTAGTTTCCTGTTTGTTCTGCATATCACTCATAACAGCAACTAAAATCTGAAATGAATAAATAAGCAACATTTTCTCAGTCTCTTGTTCTTGGGCAACAATCTTCCATTTTGAGAAACACAGACCTAACCACTCATCTATTGTGTCACAGCCTGTAGCTGTCTTAATTTGCAGCAAAGCATCCAGTTTTCAATCCACCTTACTGTCTTTTCTCATCCACCTGATATATCAACAGATTGTCTACAAGGATCTTACTATATTTGGCAGATGAAATTATGGGAGTGAAGAAGGTGGGTAAAAAAGTCTTGTGCATAAAGAACCAGTCCCATAGCTGAACTGGCGAGAAAGGAGTATAATCTCACTACAATAGTATCAGTAAAATTACTCCTGAATTTCATGGAGAAGAATCAGGTTTTCCAAACTACTAGGTTACTTTGGATATTTGAGTCTTTTGGAAGTACAAATGTCAAAAAGAAGTAGAAACATTCTACTAGTCTCTCTTGACTTTTTTATTCATTACATTTTACTATGTGAAATCTGATTCATTATAATTATTCAATTAAATTTAATTGAATACTACCCCATCCTATCTGAGAGCCCTAGTCAGGAATGACTCACAATTAGTTAGCAAAAGATCAAAAATCATCTCAACACTACAAGCTTCATAGAAAAAATTGTGAAATCCAAATTTGTGAAAATTCAAGCAGTGCTGTGCACATTCATAACTACAAGAAGTTAGTATTAGAATGTCATTTCTGCAATCCACTCCTATCTATACTTTAAAAATAAAATAAGACATTATTTCTTTATCGGACAAGCTAAATTTTGAGCTAAATGATGAGCTAAATTTTGTTACCAAACCGCATTAATTATTTACTTGGAATAATATCACTACTTCTGCTCTCCTGCTTATTTGAAGACTTTCTAATTTTTTTTCCTAAAACTTTTGTAGTATAAGTTTCTTTCACTCCCCCAGAATTTCTTTTCCAGGGCCTCAGAAGGTCCAGCAGAAATTTGTACCAAAATCCTTATTCAGTATTTTAAGCATTAAATAATTTTACTCAACTCTTATACAACGTAGAATCATAGAATCATGGAATTGTTTGGGTTGGAAGGAACCTTAAAGATCACTAGGTTCCAACCCCTCTACCCCCTGGGAGAGGACACCTCCCACCAGACCAGGTTGGTCAAAGCCCCATCCAGCCTGGCCTTGAATACTTCCAGGAATGAGGCATCCATAACCTCCCTGAGCAACCTGTTCCAGTGTCTCACCACCCTCACTGTAAAGAATTTCTTTCTAGTATCTAATCTAAATCTCCCCTCTTTCATTTTAAACCATTGCCCCTTGTCTTGTCACTACATTTCCTGACAAAGGGTCCCTCTCTGGCTCTCCTGCAGGCTCTCTTCAGATATTGTAAGGCTGTTATAGGGTCTCCCCACAGCCTTCTCTTCTCCAGGATGAACAACCCCATCTCTCTCAGCCTGTCCTCATAGGAGAGATGCTCCATCCCTCTGATCATCTTCGTGGTCCTCAGCTGGACCCGTTCCAACAGATGCATGTGCTTCCTGTCTTGAGGACTGCAGAGTTGGAACAGTACTCCAGGTGGAGTCTCACAAGCACAGAGTAGCGGGGCAGAATCACCTCCCATGAAAAATCCCTGCCATTCAAGAATTTCAAAGACTTTAGAAATGGTATCACCTCAGTTTGATTTGCAGGCAAATGAAGACACAAAGGAATCAAGTAACTGGACCCACACTAACCAGTAGGTCTGTGGCAAAGGCAGCAATGGCACTAAGGTCTGCTATATTTAATCGCACAGCACTTTCACTAAGCCCTTCAATTTTTTTTTAACTCCCAGGGAACATTGGATAGCCCCTAAGGACTTCAGCTGTGTTATTACAACGGCCCTGCTCTGCTATGTTCATCTCAGGAGAGAAGCTTTTTTGTTCTCTGCACTTTCCTGAATCTTGTATAAGGACTGTGAATAATTCAGAGGGAGCTTTTTTTCTGAAGCAATTTTCATTTTTCAGAGAAAGGAAAGTGCTTGCTACAGATGCTACCTAAGAAAGCCTCACAGGTAGGTGGAAATGTATGCAATTCAATATTAATTAATATTATTGAAGGCTTTAGCTGGCCTTCAAAAGCACACAGCATCATGCAAGACACCAACCAATACATAGTTGGCATACGTGGCACTAGACACAACCTACAATAAAGATTTCTCCTTCTGGAATAACAGATGGGGACAGGTAGGATACCTTACTAAATTTAGATGTTAAACGTCAAACTGTTTAAATTCAGTTTAAATTTCTAACTGAATGCCATCCAGAAAGTCAATGAGAGCTGCCCCTCTGTACTCAGTATATCAGGTGAAGTGAGGTCTTCTACTAATCATTTCCCTTGGCATGCCAACTGCATTTGCAAAAGTCTAAATGTGTCTTCTCTGGAGAAAGGTGTTTCTTTGGCAATGGTCACGGAACTAGAATCACAGAATCATTTAGGTTGGAAAAGACCTTTAAGATCATCGAGTCCAACACTGCCAAGTCCACCTAGGGCAACCTGTCACAACATTTGATAATCCTTTCAATGAAGAAATTTTTCCTAATATCTAATCTAAACCTCCCCTGGTGCAACTTGAGGCTATTTCTTCTTTTTCTATCATCAATTACTTGGGAGAAAAGACTGACTTTCATACCTACAAGGAGGCTACAACCTCCTTTCAGGGAGCTGTAGAGAGCGAGAAGGTCTCCCTTCAGCCTCCTTTTCTCCAGGCTGAACAACCCCATCTCCCTCAGCTGTTACTCACAAGACTTGTTCTCCAGACCCCTCACCAGCTCCATTGCCCTTCTCTGGACCCGCTCCAGCACCTCAATATCTTTCTTGTCATGAGGGGCCCAAAACTGAACACAGTCTTCAAGGTGTGACCTCATCAGTGCCAAATACAAAGGGGCAATCATTTTCCTAGTTCTGCTGGCCACGCTATTTCTAATGCAAACTATTTCAACTTTGTGCGTGTTTCTGGTCTGATATATAGTTTTCCTTCATTAAGCACCAGCTTAATTGTCGAAATTGGATTCCAGATGTTTCTAACAGCTGTTGGAAGAATTTGCCATCTGAACACTCAGCAAACATATAGGAAAACAGGCTAGAGGGGAAAGAGTTCGTCTGCCTGTATGCGGACATATGCAATATAAGCATCCTCATCCGAGCCAGTCACTTCCTTTTCTAGGCCAGAGAAAAACAGTTCATAGAGAGCCCCTTGGCAGCCAGATCTAACATTGCAGCTAGTCTTCTTAGAGTGGAGAAGTGGTCTAGATGACATCCAGACATCAGCTCCAGCCTAATTTTTTTCTCAATTAATTTTTCTGCTTTTTTTCTCATAAGTATGCACTTAATGGCCTGTGATGCATCTGAGCTGTTTTAAACATCTAGGTTAGAAGGAAGGCACCTAAAAGCATTTGCTTTTCTCCATTGGCTATAAAATAAGTCTAGAAAATCAGCTTGGATGTAGACTTTTAAATTAAAAACCTATTCATTTGATTAGCAGGTTCCTACAGGCATTGTTTGGAGTAGAGAATGGGGAGACAATATTCTAATTGTCTGGTCCTCTGTTTAGGATCAATATGATTTGAAAGACTCTGGCCTGTATATTTCAATAATATTATATAAAGATAAAAAGCAACAGCTAATCATTTTCTTATTGGCATTCCCACCTATGCCCTAAATTAAAATTATCAAGCCTAAATGTAAAGGCAGAGCTGATTCCATGGTTCTGCATTTCCTGACACAGTCTGGTGTTTCAGCGTGTCAAATCCCATGGCATCAGCTGACTATGTAATGAAGTTCACGGTTGTGACAGGCAGCTGACATCTGTACTAGTGAACTAATTAGTAACATTGCCTTAACTGGCCCAGTATAGTGACAGCCACACTATTAAATTCTCATTTAATCAAAAAATGGGTAAATGCATCCAAAATTCTTATCAGGGATAGCTTATAGTGCATGCCAATTCCTCAGCGTAAACAGGAATCCCATGGGAAAATATTAGGGGTCTCCGTTGATAATATTGGACAATCAAGCTTCAACACTCAACCCCTGGAACTGTTTAATTTAACAGTCTAGAAATAGCTTTAAAATGCATAGAGGTTTCCTGTATGAATTATCATTACAGCTGCAGACAATCTCCCTCATTTGTTAGAAAAAAGAGTAACAAGATCTGTGTCACTTCCATTTTATCTGTGTTGCTATGAAGGCAAGTCTTGCTGTACAGTTTGAGCCAAATCTTTCAGTAATTTCAATGAAACATTTAATTGTATCGAGAAGAAGTCAGGAGCATAGATTTTGTGTCAGGAATTTGATTTCTCCGGGACCTTCCAAAGAAAAATTCTCAGCTATAAAATCCTAAAATGTATTTTCTGCAAGAAGTATCATTTCTTTACAATATATGCTATTCAAAAAGCCTAAAAACTGGGAGTTTTCCGGTATGAAGTCATCATGTTTGAACATCCTGTTCCTTATCTGTCTGTCTTTTAAAAGTTTAATTGCAAAGGATAGAACTAAGTTAAAGATAAACTTTCAATTCCATTTCAGCTATGTGACGTTATTAGACTCACTGAAAGCAAATTCCAAATAGGCACAGTGTCTATATTGTTAATTATACTTCTCTCACAAATATGAGCTTAATTGTCCATATCAAATGGCAGCATCACGTTTAATTATGTAAAATATAAAGCATCACTAATTCATGATATGAACTGAGTTCTCCTGAATATAAGAGATGCCATCTCTGGACCAACTACAAAACACGCACATCTGCTAGAGTCAACAATGTTGTTTTATAGACATTCATCATGTTCCTTCTCACTGAAGACCAGAGTATTTGAGCATTTGATGGTCATCTAGAAATAAACAGGGTAAATCAAGAACTGCACTTATGTTATAAGAAGATATTAAAAGAAAGGTTAAAATTCAAACAGCTGCAGTGAGGATAGGCTGAGGGAGCTCAAATGTCCTTCATCTTTGCTGAAAACAATAACCATCGCAGTTCTTACAGAAAAGGCAGTCTCCTGTCTGATTCCTCTCTGTTCAAATGGAAAATGAGCCAGCTGCCTGTATCCAAAAGCTGAATTCAGGTGCCTGAATACAACTTTTGTATAGGTACCTATGTCTAAGGGAGAAGGAGGACTTTAAAAACACCACTCTCATCAATATTTCTCCCTAAATATCTTTTATATCAACCTACTAGTATGAAGCATCTGTATGTGCCATCCACTGTACTGGGGTATGCAAATAATGTGGCAGGAGACTTCTAGAGTCAGTGACTCCATTCTCCTTTCTGTATTTAGACTTTACCTGATTGTAAAAAAAAATCTCATATATTCCCTTACTTGTTCCATACTAAGCCTGGACTTAGAAGAAGAACGCAAAGAGAAATCAAGTGTTGTAACAGAAACAATAGTCTAGGGGAAAAAAAAATGGTGTTTGCAGCAGCTCACTTAAATAGAACTGAATGGTGCAGTTGGATTAGGATTTCCTGAACAAGGATGCCATAGCAATCTTGACAAGCTATGATGACAGCCTGGACAGCAGTGCTGCCAAAGAAAACATCTGGATCATATAAGGCCTAAGGTTGTAGGAGGAAGAGTGGCAAAAGTAACAGCCAGCCAATAGGTAGCAGATACAGCATCTGTCTTGCTCCTGAGAACACTAAACCAGACCTTGGGTGAGTTCACCAGGGGAAATATTCTCTGTATTTCCTCTTCTTATTTGCCCTTCCTAAGCATTTACTATTTCTCCCTAACAGAGACAAGAAAGGCTTGTATTGCACATGGATTAGCATAGACCAAAGACCATTCCTGATGTTGCAAGTTTTGGGCCTGGCCACTGATTTTGGAAAGCAGGGAGTCAGAAATATTAGCCATATTTGCACAAAAAAAACCCCAGTGCCCAGTTAATTCACTAGCTATAGGTATTTGGCTTGGATCAGAATGGTTATACTTATATTTTAAACTTGGGCAAGTCCATAGAATCATGAAAAATAGGGATAAAATGGACTCTTATGTGTTACCTACTTTATATTTGTTCCAAGGCAAGATCAATGTCACCTAAACCACTCCACAGATGACTATCAAATCTGTCATTATTACACAGCAGTATAATATGATGATATTTCTGCAATCCATTCATCACAGGCTTTTTATGTGGGAAGAATTACACTTGGAAGAAGTTTTGCAGTGGTGCTTAACTGCCTTTTAATTGCTTTTTTCAGTATATTCACCTGTAGGCAATTTCTTCCAAGTCATCTTCTCTGGAGAGTAAGCAAATGCATGGATGTTTACTTTTTTTATTTTTTTTCCACATGATGAGGCTTTGAAAGAGTGCAAGGAAGAAGGTGATGATGGCTGGCTGGACTTGGATTCAAGATCATGGCTAATGCAAAGTGAAAGTAGAAAAGAATCAGATACTTCCTAATAAAACTAAGAACAACTCTGGTTAAATGTCCCTTGTGGTCACACAGTTGGAAAACAAGCCAAATTCCCATGGATTTCCAGATCTGCTGAGGTTGCCTTTGCTTGCAGTAAGAAGTGGTGAGTGGTCACAATCTTGAAACCTGCTGTGTTTCATTCTGCTACTGTTGAGCTCAGGATAGTAGAGTGATTTGCTCTCTCGGGCCCTGTAATACACACCCGATCTTCACCAAACACTTTTCATTACTATTTCATTTCCAGAATGAAAACTGCCTTCAAACCACAGATTTTCCTCTCCTGCAAAAGAAAAAAAAAAAAACTATTTCCTCATTTTACCCTTAAAAATCACATTTTTTTCATTCCAGCTTACTGGGAAAGGCAAATAGGAGCTATTGTTAAACTTTATAACTTAACCATTAAATGAAATCTATTTAGAAACAGACCATTTGGGAATAGAAAAAAATCACAGGGTTCTGTTCCAAGAACATTGCCAATAATAGCTGGAGTTGAGAACACTGGCTTTGGTGTGCTTTTTCTGAATATGACAGAATTGAATTGACATGTTCCTGTGGAAAGTTTTATATTGATGAAACTGCATTTTCTCTTTAAAAAAAAAAAAAAAAAAAAAAAAAAGTCCTGAGCGCACACAGTTATGTTTTTTGCAGTACCTCAAAAGAAAATTATAGGTAGGATTATCTCTAAAGCATCCTCCCACCCAGTAGACAGATGTCAAAGATCAGCAGTATTTCCAGCATTAAAACTTTTACAACACCTTTCAGCAGTTTGTGCTTCAGTGTCTCTGTCTTTTCTTTTAGCACATACAATGCAGCGGGACCAAACTAGCCAAAAATCCTTTGTGGGAAGCACTGTATAATACACATTCCAAAGCCTGGAATCCTGCCTCGGGAGGACTCTAGGAGAATAAAACCAAAGCAAATGAATGTAGGATTGGAATAAGTGCATTCCTCATTCTCCTAATGGTTAACATATCATTGACTAGCAGGTGCTAGAAAGATCTGACCATACATTTCATGTTAGCTCAGCAGCATTTCTGTGGTCTTCAGTATTTACTTCCAGGGAGAACCAGAGACCCTGTCAGCCTCTGAAGTCCTGTGCAAATGGAGCAGCAGTTCTGATCGGAATAGCAGCCCCCTATGTCTTTCTGAAGTTCATCCTTGCTTTTCAAGCGATAAATAAATGCTCTGAGCTGCTGGACCAGGGGAAGGAAATGTCCGGTGCCGGTGCTGCAGCAGAGAGTCACCATCTGCTGAAGAGAGAGCATGCCATGCCATCGTGTGGTCACACAGCCTCACCACACCACTGTAATTTTTCACCACCATATAGATCTAACAGAAGATAAATGTACAGTGAGGGAGGATCCTCCAGATCCCACCAATTTTCCTGCTCCCTCTAATCCACTGGAGGACAATGTCTCAAGGTTTTTCTGTGTGTCCATAGTATTGCTCCTCTCAGCCAGAGCTTTTGGAGGCCATCACCAGCAAAAAGCATACTGAGGCTGAAAGCTGGGGTGCCACCATGCAGACGTGACTTGCTCCCCTACGACACAGGGAAGACCCCTGGAACTGCTATCATCTCTCTGAGCTTTGCCAGCCTCTTTACTCTTCTGTGATGAGGATGGTTTCTCCATGCCCAGAGCCTGGCCACCATTAGGGAACCCAGATCTGTTCACAGGCAGGGCCTGGTGGCTTCCTCACCTCCACTGCACCTGCATAGAGCTAGGCTGGTGCACAGAGATGGAGCCAAGCAAGAGCACAGTGTTCTAACCTCTGACCAGCCCTTTGTAATGTCTCTTGGGCACCACAGAAATGGGAGATGCCATGTTCACCTGTAGGGTTCTGCTGAGAAGCTCCTGGCAAAGTGACCTGCCAGGTGAAGGTTCACTCTGGCTGTGGATGGGGGCTGAAATGTCTGGAGCTTACCCATGCTTGGCCCCACCCTACCTGATCTGTGCTTCTCCTGGCTAATTGGTGTCCATGCTGGGTCCTTCCTGAAAGTGCACAGCAGAGCAGGGGCATCACCATGGTCCACAGAGAAAAATTGAGGCAGGACTCTGTATAGCACCCTACAGCAGTTTTAAGAGCAATAGCCAAGCAAAGCAGGGCCATGAGGATAACCAATAACCCCAGCATATTATCAGAAGGATAATTCAGTAACAAAATTTACCCTGAGATGCACAAACTCTGAGAACTAGCCGAGTTCAGATGACTATTACTCATTTGGAATCTAGACATAACCACAAAATGCCATCTGATCTTGATAATGTTACTGACTTTCATACTGCAGAATTACCAAGATCTAATTTTGGTTTTTGTCCATAGTATTCAATTTTAACACTTCTTCAGATCTTCTTAGAAAGGTGAAAATACATTTAAAACCCCGGCAGGCATACATGGCAGGGAAAGGGCCATAACAGGATACGGGTGTCACCAATGGGGAGGTGGGAGGGATTGCTGGAGGAAATCATTTGTCTTTCAGTAAGTTTTTGGAGGTGAAACAGACTTTCTAGACTTTGCAAGAAGTTGACACGTCTTTAGAGGGTGACTTTTATGAATGCTTGCTTGCCTGAGACATTTCCATCATTTCCAGACAGATTGTTTTAAATCTAATCCTTGAACCACTGCACTATTGATCACAGGCAGCCACAGAGAAAGTAATTGGATCTATCTTATTCCTCTCACAGTTTCCTCTCCCCCTCTTCCACCTTAAAAAGCCTCTCCTTTGACTCACCTCCAGCCTCTCTCCATGTCCACCTGATCCTTCAGGCGACAATACCTCTCATCAGAGACGAACCACCACAACCCAGAAGCTACAGTTTTTTCCTTCCTCCCTCTAGATGGTGCCATGGTCTTTCCCTGGGTAAATTAGCACCTCCTAAAATCAAGTCTGGTGGAGTAGGATTCATCCGACTGCAGGTAGAACTCAGTGGCTGTTCTGGCAGAGGCCGTGTTGCCCTATGGTCATGGGACAATGTGTGGATGTAAAGCATAACAGAATGTTTAATCTTTTGTTTTGTTTTGTTTTAAGTGCATGTAGTCTGGGCACACTAGATGCCCTTCTCTGTTGCAAGATCTTTGATCTCTTCCTCTTTTTATTGGATTTCACTTTCTCACCATCCTTTCTTTATTGCCCAGAGTGACCCCTATTGGTAGAATATAAAATAAATTATATGAGAGCATGAAACTGACCTTTGAGACCTGGGGAGTCTGTAGATTATCTGTAGATAATGCTATCTAAAGTAATCAAAGACTTTTTATAGTCCAAGGATGGAACTAGAGGTGTTTCCTCCCGGCCTAAAGTAGATATCTGAAACAGGGCAGTGCTGCCACTATGAGAAAAATCCTGTTTCTCTCCAGGGACTGGAAAATGAGCCCCAGTTAAATAGTTCCAGTGTGTGTGTGCATGGTTGACATCTAAATTTAGGTGAGACAAATAACATGTAAAAGTTCCAAAGAAGCTCAACGGCATTTATTTGTTCTAAGTACCAGGCACAACACAGATGAAGCACAGACAGAAATGAATAACTTCATTTTGTTGCTGTAAACCTTGAAGGACATTGAAATCCCAGCCCACAGGAGTGGTAGATTCATTTTAGTGATGAAAATATTAATTCTGAGCCAAACTATTCCTGGCCTAGAGAAGATTCAGGTGTGGATCAGAGTCCAGTCTCAGTGGCTGAGTCTCTCTTTGTTGGCCTGAGCAGCAACTCCAGTGAGACCCACAGAATTCCCACATTTATTCCTGTGTAGGCTTGCTCATCTTTGGCATGTTGTTATGCCCAGAGGAGAAGATGACAGAGAATCAGGTCTGAGGTTTGTAGCTTTTGGGGCCTGTGTGTCACAGCAGGAGGGAGCATAGGTCTAGGTGAAGAGCATGAGAAAACTGTCCCTGGGACACGCCTGGGATGGCAATTGCAACAAGGGGTGCACTTTGCCATCACATTTTTTTCCTCTCCCTTCCATCTACAGGCGTCATGGGGCAATAAAAATAAACATACCTTTCCAAGAAAGGATTTCTAAGTGCAGCATTGCACTGGCAACCTGCAGCTGCAGTTTTAACAGGGAGGCACAGCCCACCCTGGCCATTTTATTTCCTGGGAAATGCATGAATCTCTGTTTCCTGTGTTGCTATGAAGCAATATCATCTGCAACGTTTCTCCTCGATGGGGGAGTGGGAGGAAATTGCCTGTCACCCAGTGGCGATATGCAGCTTTTATTTACATGGGAAAGTAATAAAATTGATCGTTTCTGACCTGAACAAAAGTCACTTGGCTGGAGTTCAAAGCAAAAGGGTATGTGGGGAACACTGCTTTCTAACTCGTACAGGCGGGGACCGCTAGGCATTGGTCTGGTCTCTGCCTTGGGCAGGTCATTTACTCACCTGTATTTTATTTTACCCACAAGAAAACAAGGCTTTTAAAATGAATTACTTTCATAGAAGTCTTACGATGTTTAATTAGATAGTCTTGTAAAACAAGAGAGAGAGAGAAGTCTGAATGGCAGAGCGGAGGGACCTTCATCTGATGGGCAAGTATTAAAGCAGAGAGATCCAGAGACCACTAACAGAGCACCCCGTACAGTCCTGACACAGCTTGTTTTTAAAACCAGGTTGAAAAAGCGACAGCAGTAAGCACAGAAAAGAGCCACAGACTCCAGGGCTGCAAAAAACTCCTGACGCTAAGAAGCCTTGAAGAATTTATTTGTAAAAAATATTGAAGCGTGTTCAAGAGTACAAATACATTTATTAAAAAAACACTGTCAGGCTCTTGGAGGTCTGAAGGTGATCAAAATGGCCAGTATGGGGAAATTAAAGCTGAAGAACTACAAATGAGAAGCTGGCATGTCTGCTGACAGTGGACATGCCTACCTACTGTGCAAAGCTTACAGAATCATAGAATCATTTTGGTTGGAAAAGATCGTTACGCTCGTTGAGTCCAAGCCGAGAGCGGATCTTCAGAGCAGCGCTTGGGAGTCTTGTGCATCGGGCCAACCACCCAACAGAGGCGAGCTCCTGGCTCGCTGCCGGCCTCGCAGGCTGAAATGTAAAGGCTGGAGATAGCAGAGATCAGATTAACTGAGTTCAGGATCATTCCTGGACTTAAACAACCTGGACTCCTGAACCTAGGCTGGGTTAAGAAAGTGCAGTTTCGAAGGAAGCAAACAGAAACCCAAGTTCTCCATCCCTAAGAAATACGTTCTGCTGTAGGAATGGGATGATGAGAAACTCAAGTTATCCAGTAACTATCCTCAGTGGCAAGTCCATTCTCATTTAACTGGCACTGTGTAGAGGGAAGGATGGTGGCAATCATTAAACCTGCACAATCGGTTGCTTCAGTAATCCACTGGAAGCTCAGAAAATCAAGTTGAGCCATAGCAAGATGAAAGGATTTTCCTTCCCACGTTGTGACCCAATAATGAGAGAGCAGGGTTGGTTTGCTGACAGGAATATTAAATGCTGTGATTTTTGAGAGCGACAAGGCTTGTGGGCAGAGTTAAGATCTTTTATTAGATCAACAAGTATAGCTGGGAAAATTAGTTGGATGTTCAGGCAGAGAGACTCTGCTTCAAGACTAAGCACAGAGCGTGTCTCTTTTTACCAGCTGTAGCACCTGATCAGCTTAAAAATATTATCTCTATCACAAACTGTCCCAGTTGTGCCTTTAGCTCATGATGCCTAAAACAGCTTTAACCTTGGAGACTTTAAAGGCCATTTTCACTTCATTTGGTTTCTTTTCCTTCCAAGTTAGGTCTTTATTTGCACAAATCCCTCAGAAATAACAATTATGGGGGTTTTATTCTTCATGGTGATACAAACCCCCCAATATATTTTCATGGCTTAACTTTACTCTGGCAAATGCCATCCCACCCCCTCTGACTGTATCCACCATGTGTGGTGCGAGGTCAAGCTGGAGAGCAAAGGCAGGAGCATCCCAGAGCTGGCTGGGGAGCAGCCCAGCCCCTACACCCAAAGAAGACACCTAAATAACTGCTTTGCAGGCAACTCACTTTTCTGTGAAGCAGAACATCCTAAACAGCCTGGGTGATCAAAGGCCTGGAAGTGTCTGGGTCCAACCTCGTTTTTGTCAGTGCGTTTTCAGTCATGAGGATGAGGAGCTCAGACACACTGCTTTGTGCTGCAGAGATGTGGTGTGAGATACATGTATCCCATCTCCAGCATCCTCTCCATTTAGCCTCATAGAAGGCATTAGACTCTTTATGCTGATTGCCCTTTCCCCTTTCCACCTTGCCCAAAAATCTGTCTGAAAATGTGACTTATCACAGCCAAGGTCCCCCAGGTTTTCATAAGGAGAAAGATGCACCAAGCGTGCCACCTTATAACCAGAGCATTCGCATTTGTCAGTGGTTGTCAGAAGAATAGAGAGGCTAGAAAAATACACACCTGAATGTAGCTACTGTATTTTCTGAGGGACCATTTCTTTCTGCAGACCCCATAAAACGTGTACTGCAGCTGTACAGACCTCCTTAGAGACGAATGGCATCTGAATGTGTACCTCGATGCAGCAGCGCTGCCGGGAAAGCAAGTTCAAAGGCATCCAGCTCTCTCCGGAGGATACAACTATGTTAGACCCTGCTGGATAGATGACTAGGTACCTGTTTTAGCACCAAAGTATAACAAAGAGGTTTTTCTGCCTCAAGGCAGTAATTTGCTGAAGCACACAAGACGCATTTCCCACTGGCAGGATGAAAAGAAAACTTTCACCCCATTTTTTTGCAAAACACTACATTATGTCATCTTTGAAAAGAGCTCTATTGTATGTGTGGGTCATGGCAAATATGGACGGAAGAGAACTGAAATGACAGCTTGTGGTGTTTATATAAACACACATTAACCCTGCGTGTCCAGGGTTTCAGCTGAACTCCAAAGCCTGGCTTATACCAGACGCCTCGAATTGCAATCAGTAGGTATTGTGAGACTCTCTTCTTATGTTTTCTTAGTGTCAAACTCACACAGTTTTGTTGGCTTTACAGCAAGACTGGCAAATTCAGGAAAAAATCCCAGATTTTCGTCTCCTGGACTGATCATATGCTGTGTTGATTTCCCATTTGTATAGGTCGGGGAATATTTTTAATCTAGATTGCAACCTGGAATGACACAAAGCAAAAAGCAAATTAGATTTTACCCAGGCTCATCCTTCTCTCATTTCTTCCAGTTTTACACCACTGACCTTAACACAGTTAGCTTTTGATTTACACTGGTAAAAGTGAGAGAAAGTGGAACCTTGAACAGTTGCCTTTAATTTAAAGCAGCTGGGCAGAAAAAAAGGTGGAGTGGGAAAATCCTATTTTCCAGGAAAATGAGAGCTCAAAAAGCCATTACCTGTCCCTAAAGACATCTGTTTTAATGCATTGCTTTAGAAGTATAGTTAGCAATTCCTGATGAATCTAATACCTACCATGAAGGACTGACTTTCTTAAATCAGTAAGTTAGTAAACAGCCCAGGATGGGCTGGAAGATGTTCACTTTTAACTGCAGTTCATACATTTTCATGTCACCTACTTCGCAGTGCCTACCCTGGACCACCAAACAGGGGAATTTATTTATTGTTAAACTACTGACCTAAACAAGCTAATGCAGTAGATATAATCTAACAATTAAAATCTTAAAATATTATTCTATATAAGCTAGAAAATTGTTTCTCACATATTCTGTCGAAGTTGTAGCCTTCACAATCTGGTAACTTGCTGAAAATTGCTGTTAGCTCTTAATAAGACCTGGGGGAACTGAGTAATTTGCTGTGTTGATTAACATGCATTAAGCAGAGGGACAATAATTCTCTTGTAATAGAAGCTGTGATTTAGCAGATAAGAGCACAATCAAGTAGGTATGTGGATCTGTATGAATCTGCACATCAGTTTTATATCCTCATCTTTCATCCACTTTGGATGCTTAATATCTTTCACTGTTAAATCACATTCATTTAAATGCCAGCGTATGGGTCTCAGTGCCTGCCTTTAAGCACTGGATTTTGGTATTTTCTAATATTTTCCTAATCTGCTTGGCATCGTTTCACTGCAGCAGTGGTTTCCATACTTTGGATCTCTGGGTGTCCAGGATGGTTTCGGGGGTGGGGGGGTGGGGGGGGTTGTTGTGACACAGCACACAGAGCAACAGCTTTTTATTCCCCCTGGACTGTGGATAATCCACATTTATGCATCTGAGGGCAGGCTTTTCTCTGGAGCTGCTGCTATTCTGCAAGCTGCTCAGGAGCTATCGATAACACAGGGTGCAATGCATTCCCATGAGGAGCAGCACTGGAGGATTTTCTATTTGGATGTTCCTGCCAGGGAACCACTGGAGAAGGATGGCAAGACAATTCGGAGGCAGAAAGTAATGTTGCAGCAGGCACACGAACATGAAATGCTGCTCTAAGGGGGTTGCACAGGCTGTGACAATGCCACCAGTGGGCTCCAGCCAAGGTCGGCAGTGAGTGGAAGGAACCGTGTTGGTGCACAGGAAAAAACATGCTAACAGATGTGCTGCCTCCTGCAGCCAAAAAGTCAGACACCAGTTGCCTCCTTTTTCTTTATTTTTTAAAATAAAGGAGGCAAAACATGGTCACGCATGGCACAATGCTTACAAATACTTAGAATGGGACTGGTCTTTTCTTAGTGGTGCCCAGTGAGAGGGCAAGAGGAAATGGCCACAAACTTGAATATAAGGAGTTCCACCTAAATATGAGGAGGAACTTCTTTACTGTGAGAGTGGTAGAGCACTGGAAGAGGCTGCCCAGAGAGGTGGAGGAGTCTCCTTCTCTGGAGACATTCAAAACCCACCTGGACATGTTCCTGTGCAACCTGCTCTGGCAGAGGGATTGGACTAGATGATCTCCAGAGGTCCCTTCCAACCCCGTATGATTCTATGATTGTGATCCATTTGACATGGCAGACCAGAAAACAGAAAGCTATTCCTTTCCCATCTTTCTAGCCCTGATAGTCAAACATAGAAATGGATTTCCCAGGTGGAACCTTGTTTCCTTGGCCATGAGCAAGCCACGTACCATGGGCTCCCTCTTGTGATAGAAATAAGGGAGAAGAGCTCCAGCCATTAATTATATTACCCAAAGAATTTAGTGAATTTGGGCAGGACGTGACAAACCATAACTTTTCCAGGCTTTATACAACATACTGGTCTTATTTGGTAGCCTATCATACACTTCAGTCCTCCTCATCTGGGATGTCCCCAAAGCTACCAAACAGGCTGCCAGAGGAGGCCAGCTAGATATGGCTACTTCATGTGGTATACATTAGCAAATAGTGTGTTTGGAACCCAACTGTAACCCCTGTATCTCCTTAATATTGAATCTGCTGCTGCAAAAAACAGATGGTTTTATTCATCGTGCAGTCTGTCTTCTGCACTAGACCCTTTAACAGCTCATGCAGAAACACTGGATCTTTCAGGCACCTGAGGGAATTGCCAAACCCCAGATCCAGACCTTATCACTCATCCTGCTCACTTCCTATGTGGTACAGCCCATTAACACCACTCCCCTCCAGACCTCAGCACGTTCAGCTCCTCAGCGGCAACGAGCCGCGCAGCCTGCTCCACCGCTTCCCCTTATTGCACCGTCATCTGTGAAACACCTCACCTAAAAGATTATGCAATTCAAACGCCAAAAATAACTTATTTCCCTGCTCTTTAGGGTTTTACGGTTGGCTGATGCAGAGCAAAGCCCGGGACCGAGGGACGGAGTGCAGATTAAACTGAATTCAGGCAGCAATTATTCTTATCCTCTGCAGAAGAGCCACACAGGGAGGGATTGTATTTTCTCGCCTTTGTCTGGCTTGCACTCTCATTCCAAGGGAGGAGAGAGGACGTATCAGTGCCTCAACAGACATCGGGAAGCAAGTTGTGGTGGTTTGTTTTGGTTATTTTCATTTAAATCACAGTTCATACAATCCTGGAGTGAATGAGCTGCTACCTGAAGGGTCACAGCCTCCACCTAGCCATGTGTTTTCAGCTGCTTGGCCAAATGTCTTCTTGCTCCTAAAATATTTGCAAGAGTTCCCAGAGTGAAAAAAAAAAGGGACTTTTAAAAAATTATTGCAAGATGTGAACCTCCGGTTCAATAGGACATACAGAACTGTCTTCTTAGCAGTTCTCAAACACTAAAGGAGACATGGACAGCCCTCAAGGAAATCCTTGATTGGAGACATTCAATAGAAGATGATTCCTTGTTCAGAACTGAAATGAAACCTCGGGAGAAGGTGGAGCAGCTGACAAGACATTTCTCACAATTTCCTTTTCTTTATTTTCAATCCCTTCTGGGCTGAAAACACAATGCTTTAAATTTCATAATGGAATAGAAATTACCCATGTTGTTTCCCTTTGAATGGCTTTGAAGCTAATACTCCCTGATACACTTCACATCAGTAACACAGAAGCATTTCATATGGGGCTTTGTTTTCTTTACTCCTCACTTCACTGGCACCCAACCAACGAAAAATCATGCAGGAAAACATGGGAAACACTAACAGGAAAACAGAAGAAAAACCCCCAAATCAAACATATCAGTAATAATTCAAAATAAAGGCAACATTTAAAAATCTAACTGGATTTCAGGACATTCTTCAAACATGACTGTACCGTTTCTTAATACTGATAATCCTTCAGACAGCTTCAGGAGGATTTAATAGGAAATTACCTTCCTGAAAAGCACGCATTCATATGACATGTAAGACAGTTGCTTGTAATAAATGTCCATCTTAGAACTCCTGGCACATTTAGCTTATTTAAGTGCATCTGAATTCAACTGTGAAAACAACATGCGGCTCTAATAGTGATTTACTATGATTTTTCTCAGATTACCTAGATACTTAGAGACTGGGAACCACATATGCAGGACATCCACCTTCACTGATGCTCTCACACCCTGAGACCAAGATAAAAAAAGGATCTTCTACATAGATCAGTTTTTTGTATGCCCCAAACTTTTCCATACATGGCTGCACACAAGTTTTAGTTGTCATCAAGGAACTGTTAGTTAGAAACTAGAATAACAGCCACAAAAATACAGCATTAAAAAAACCATCAAGGACTTTGCACAAGAACACAAGAAACACAAGAAGCACAAGAGACACAAGCTGCATTTGGAAACCAAAGCTTGCTGCTGCTCTGACCATCCCAGACCACCATCCCAGGTGGTCTATTGGCTTGCAGTAAGATGAGTCTTAGAAGTCCTGAAGAACTGCAGTTGCACAGCTAGCAAGTCAGAGGACCCCAGAACCACTGCTTGCTACCAAGTCACTTTAAAACTGCAGAGGACATGGATGAGAAGTTTGAGGATTAAAAGTGACCTAAAGGTGACTGGAAGCAATATGTCACCGAGGTTAATGAGACAGCAGAGGATACATTGATGTTGGCCTCCAAAATGTTGAGCTGTCTCTATGTGAAGGAAGACTCCAGCCTGCCCTCAGTCCCTGACTTTGAGTCCATTGGCCTCACTGCTTATGAGATGCCTCATGTTCAGGCTGAAGTGTTGCCTATGCTGACTCTGCAGAGAAGCAAGGACACTGGAGAAAACTACCCTGAGCTTGAACCCAAACCCCTGCTTACAAAGCCAGGCCTGGTCTTGTCTGAGAGACCACCTGGAGCCACTTAAACACTCTTTTCTCTGCTCTGCTCCCAGCCTTATGTGCAAGCATTGCTATCACCATGTTCCTGTCCAAAAAGGGAAAAGCAGCAACATCCAGCACAGGAAACCAGGGACTCAACCAATAATCCCCAAAGACTACCCAATTTCTACCTGAATTTGCAGTCGGAATAACAAGTTTGGCCAAAATAATTTCTTCCCCTTCACATTCAAACACACTTTTGAAGGCTCTGGGAAAGCAATGCTACTGGTCAGACACTTTAAGAAAGCAAATGAAATAAAGTGAGGCACTGAATTTTTTCAATAAAGGAGGAGATTCCAACTTGCCTTTTGCTAGGGACCTCTTCAACCCTTCAGTTTGTTTTCATCCTGAACACTTGTCCTCAAAGACAGTAGAGAGACCAGCCCTTCCCCAGGGGTTTAATCCACGCAGGAGCCTGGTAGTGCTGGACTGCCAGCCTTCCTACATGACATCTTGAGAAACAGCTGCTGTTTCACAGGCCAACTCGTGTCATAACCCTTCCCATACACTTTAATGTTCTTTCATAAAAATACCACAGTCCCTTTCAACTCATGTGCCCTACCAAAGGGAGGAGAGCCATGCACCAGCCTTCATGATGTAGCAGAAGTTGCTGTCTGAGCCAAGAGGACAGTACAGTATGTACTTTGATGGTCAGCAGCTCAGGGTTGGATGAAGGAGAAAGTTCTCCCCCTTAGTTCTTCTTCTTCCTTTCTTTCACACAACTGCGCTGCTTTAATCCACTCCCCCTGGCCCTATTTGCAATCACAATGCCAAGTCCTGGATGGTTTTTTTCCAGTGTTTCAAAGGACATTGCTAGTTCCCCTCTTGGAAGACCACCAGGAAGATCTGGGGTGACAAACACAGCTTCTGCTATGGGGTTAGCTCTGCAATTTCCTTGCAAATTTACAAATCTGTGATTACTTTAAAACTTTCCAACAGACCTACAGCTGTGAAGGGGCAGGGCTCCCGTCCCTTCTCTCCTCATTCAGCCACTCTTCTCCTCAGACCCGGGGATCTCTTCCGGGTCTGTTAGTGTAGATGATGAGGTTTCCAGTACAGGGTCTTGAAAAGGTGGGAGCTTTGAACAAGTCTTCAAAGAGTCTATGAGATGAGACATGGAGCAGCATGACGTAAGAAATACTGAGACTCTCTGGAGGGTGCCTTTCCACCAGCCTGAGAGAACTGAGCATCATCTACCTGGCACAGACTCAAGGTCATCCTGAAGGGGCTATAAGTGTCATCCCCCCATCCAACAGCTCACCAGGGCCTCCCACCACTGCAGACACGGCTCTGCCATCTGCTTCCTTTGCTGCCAATGCATCTGGCATGACCTCCCCCTCGAGAGTTGTTCCCAGAGACGGAAAAATAATTAATGAAGACAGAAAGCATCCCCTGAACTGGAAAACCTGACAAGAATAGTCAAAGCTGGTTCCTTTGTTGGGCCTGGAGGTGGGGGTAACATGCTGTGGGTATACGTTTGGTAAAGCACCAATACAGACACCAAGGGCCTTGAATTTATGTTTTGGAGGACAGCTGGGGTTTGCTCAGGCTTTCTGGAGTGAGTGCTGGTGTTTGGAAAGCAGCTGGTTACAGGAGTGTTGGCACCCAGTCTGGACATGGTGCCCCATGCATCTGCAAAAATGTAGGATGTCAAAGACAGTGCATGTAGAGGGGTGCTTACTGGTCCACCTCCTGGAGAAAGAAGGGCAGCCAAGTTCAGTGGGTTAAAGAACAGATCAGCTCCTTACAGGAGCAGAGGGAATTAGGAAAAGTTTTGGGAAAGAAAAGCAATAAAGTGAAGCAGGCTGAGTCGGAGGCCTTTTAAAGAGTGACTCAGCCAGTGTCTAGTGATTCTGGATAAGACTCCATGCTATAAAGAGCTCCTAAGTGGAGGTGCTGAGTGATTGCTTTATTGTTTCTTACAAACCTTGCTGTGAAATCCCTGTAAATATGTTTATGAGCTTGTTGGGGTGGCTTCCCCGCTGCTGACTGTACTGTAAATAAACATGCGTGCCTTTGATTCACGGAAGTTTGTCTTCTGGACTCCATTATGGTCCCTGGCTCTGCTTCCATTTCAGATGTGGGGCCCCTCCTGCCCCTGCTCACAAGGAGCACGACATTTCTGCTCTCCAGTGAATAACTAGAAGAATGAGTGCACATGTTTAGGATTACACATCCCCATATGGCAGCCTCGCTTGTCTCTCCCTCCCTTCTCCTTCCCACCAGAAAAGCTCTGTGAACCTCACCAGCTCTGAAAAAGCAGCCTGTGGAAAGGCCACCAGGTCTGGAGACAGCTTGCATGCACTGTCCTCCTCCCACACAGCAAGGATATTTGGACATGACCCTCTGAGCCTGGGTGGGCAATGCAAAATTTGGACTACGCATGTTGTCTGCATCCGAGGCAGATGTTTACAAGCATGTGGTGCATCTAAATTTGAAGGCAGCCTCAAGAAACTGTATTTTGGCTTCCACCCTGCAGTTTGCTTGGAGCAACCCATGACAAAGCAGCGTGAACAAGGCCAGCTGATGAGGCCAACTGACAATTATACTGCCCCACACTGGCTGCCCTGTGTCTTGCACAGACAAGCTGCTTCTGTACCATCACTGCCTTGTGTTCAAAGCAAGCTGACTTTGTTGCTGTTTTACCCTAAAAGTCAGGATTTTGTGGTGCCAGGGATGTTCAGGCACTGCCAGATGAGTGGTCAAGATGTCTGCTCAAAGGGGCTTCAACACAGGGAGGGACTTCTGCAGCCATCTCAGTGCAAGCTGTCCTGTGCTCAGGGAAGGATTCTCCAAATCCCAACACAAACCTGAAGACAGATAATTTTTACACATACTTGTGAGTTCCCTGCCATATAAACACATGTCCATATAAACAAATGGTCCCAGCACACTGGACATAGCCATGAGCTTCAGTGAAACCTCCATAGCAGCATCCTCCTGTCTCTAAGCAAACCAGCCCCCAGCCACGGCTTCTTCAGATGGTGTGGCACTAAACCTGGATTCCTAACCAGAATAAAAAAATAATTAAAAAAGAAAAACAATCTTAAGCTGAAGAAAACATCTCAGAAATGTAAGAGCAGCAGAGGGAGATTTTATCGGTTTCTCTGCTTCCACCCACTCTCCTATTATGGAGTTAAAATATGGGGTTGGTCCAGGAAACAATATTCATCAAAATAAAAGAACCCGGATATTTGCCCATCAGTATAAACCAAACGAGAGACACACCAAACATCACAAAGAATCCTGAAAGCAAGGAAACATCTTGTGCACTCAGTGAGCAGAAAGCTCCTACTTTGTGTAGTACCTTGCAGCCCAACTGTGATCTGAAATGTTTGAAGCCTAACTTAGTAAATTGTCACAGGCATAAACAGGAGACCAGGGAGATATTTCTTAGCTGGCTTTTGAAATTAAACAGAATCGGTGCTGCAGGACAGCAGCCCCAGAGGATGACATACTGAATAGAAGGTTCTCACAGGGGAAAAAAAAGGACCTATAAGCAAGGACCTTGAGGAGGTTTAGTATCGGAAGGGACTGAAGGCAAGCAGGGGTGCAAGGTTCAAGCCCATATGCACCTGTGTATCATCATGGCTGTGCCTGAACATCTGTGGCAAGGAGTTTGTGTACACAGAGAAGTGGGTCTTACCCAAAGGACAGACAGTGACCCCGTAATTAGGGCACCGGGCCAGGACTCTGCCAGGGTGTATTTTAGCACATTCTTTTCTGTAATACCTAAGCACTGGGTTCCTACACACGCCAGTGGGGAATCAGGTGTTGGTTTTCAAGTGGGAATGTGGGTCTCTGGTTTTCTGAGTCCTCCCAGTCGTTTGGATCCCTTGTATTCATCTTGTGGGTCTCCCTTCCCTGTCTATAGCACAGGAATAACTGTCCCCCAGTTCTGCCTGCTTTGGCTATTTAGGTTGCTGGTGTCACTGTATGGAGATGGTCTCCCACTACAGGGTCCTATTCTGACCACACAGTAGTAGGACAAACCAAGGACCCAGGATTACTGTACCAGACACCCCCATAGCTCCCAGACCCCTTCTTTGCTCAGGCATGGACAAAACTAAACAGGATACCAGTCTGGCACCAATAGCAGCTGGATCTCATTTGGACCACCTACACATTGCAAGAATAAGGAAACTCTCTCTGACTATTTTCCAAACAGTCAGAAGAAACCAATCAACAGATCTCCCTAATTTCTGCCTTGCCAAAAATATCTGTGTTCTGCCTCTCTTTAATTTTTTTTAATCTCCATTTTTCATTTGTGGTTTTCAACTAAGCATCAAGCATAGTCAAGTAAGATGAGTGACAAAGAAGAGAGGTCTGCTGCTTGATGATTTAGTTTAATGGTTTGGTCTGGTATCTACAACACAAAAAGCTGTCTGTGAAAACCTTCAGGGAGGGACAGAGCAAAAAGGAAATTCCCAAGAAAGAGGCAAAGCTGATGGGGCATTTCTGAGATATATTTTCAGGGACATCCTGGGAAACAGGAGGATTTTTTCCAGTCTGGCAATTTGCAGTGCCAGTAAATGTTTTTCCAAGGCAGGCATCCAGAATATATTTCCTGATATCTTACATCTAAGATCTTACATCTCTGGCTCAGCCTGCCTCTAGAACCTCCCATTTTTTTGGAGAAACTCAGATCTTAGTCTGGACTCTCCCTTAATTTTAATTTCTAGTTATCTGGATTATGCAACTCTGGTGAAAGGGAAATTAAGAGGATTTCCCTCTCCTGGTATGTGGTTGTCAATTGATCCCAGAAGCAATTCAGATTTACTGCTCCCATTTGATGGCTCATGGGAAAGGAATTGGCTCCGTAGCAGTAAGTCAAAGATGGGAAAAGGCAGTTGCCCGCACAGTGTGACTGATGGCCACAGACAGAAATACTTTCCTCACTGTGTTGCAGGTCAAGTGCTGCACCTTAGACCTTAAACAAACATATGCTGACTGACCTTTGGATGCTGATCTGGAGCCTCGCCTTTCATCTCTCTCCACTGTTCAAGTTTTTCTCTCTCTAGTCCCATCCAAACCATTGCAAATATTCCTCTTTTCTTTTTCTCCTCCCTTTGCTTTGGCTCAGACAGGGCCAGCAGACTCAAGACAGGAATCATTCAGCGAAATTCTACACCCTGGGTTGTGCAGGTGGTTAAGTGAATGATCTAGGGGTCCCTTCTGGCTTGAAAAATTTCTTCAGGTTAAATCCTTAACAGCAATGCTAATGTAGACATTTTGCAGATGCTTATTTCAGGACATGCATATTTGTGATTTGCTTTGGTTGTTGTCTAGGAATAGCTCAGTCTGCAAACCAGCACTGACAACCACATTCATTAATTATTGGTAATCACTTAATTCATCTTAAAACAAACTTAGAAATTCCTGTCTATTGTATTTTAATATCCTTTACTTATCCATGAAGGCCCTAGGAACAGGAGTTTTGCCTGGTTTAGCATGTCTGAACATTAGCTTTTAAATAAGTAAGTTAAAGTCTATTAGCTAGTGAAGAAATTTTAATCCTGCCCCCCTAGCCTACAGGACTTGAGTGTCAAGAGAAGCCAAACCAGTTTTTCTAACCATTCACCTCAAAAAAAACATTTAATGAAATAGCTCTTCCAACTACACAAGGAATTTTGCTGGGATGTTGAGCTTTTGCAAATTGTGTCTGTTCCAGAAGATGGTCTCCCAGAATCAGATCTAAAATAACTGGGTTTGAGTGGCCGTTCCCAGCTCAATAGGATTACATGCCTTGCAAGATTTCTCTGGTTGTAAATGTGAAACTTGAAGTAGGTTATGGATTTATATGATTCACAGCTCCTTTAAACGGAGGTGATTTGGCCCCCCTCTGTCAAAAACATCTCCAAAAGATCAGGGACAAGGGCCTTCCTCTAAACTGCACATAATACCAACCCCCAAAAAAGAGGGACTGTGGAAGGAGAGAGAGATAAATGTCCAGTTAATCCAAACACAGCTTTATCCCTCAATCCAGATGCTTACAAGAATTAACAAGAGGAGAGCTGTTATGTAGCCTGCACATATGTATTAAAGAACAGTTAATGTGCCCTAAAGTTTGATAATCTGAATAAAAATGGATTTGAGAAATTGATTTGGATTAACTTGATCTGCTTTTTAGTGAAAAGATTTGGAATTCTAAACAAGCAGCTTAGCCACGATTAACTCATTTAAACTCTTTCACAGCTAAATGTATTCCCAGTGCCCCAAACTGTAAGAGCTTTACCCTCTGGGGATTAAGCTGAACCTCCTCTGGGTTGCTTCTCTTGCCCTTCTCCACCATATCTGCTCACTCTGCAGATGGCTCCTCATCATATCACCTCTTTCTTTCCTCTCACTGTAAGTGGCTGGAGAAATCAAGAGATTTCTCCACATCCATTCCCATCTGGTTGCAATTTCCTCCCCATGTTGGCCAGTGGTAAAAAAGATGATCCGAGTCACACTCCATTTGCCAGGTCACTGAAGAAGCCCAACGATGGAGAGTCAGCCATGTGGCTGCTACCTTAGACTGACACACAAGTCCTTCAAGGGGAAGGGGGGGTCTGGGTTCACCTTTCTGCTAGAGACTACCCAGTGATAAGAGTTAGTTCTTGAATTGTACATGAACACCCAGAGCGATTATGCTGCTTTGTCCTTGCCTCTGGACCTGTCAGGACTCATTGTCTATGCCTACACCACTGAACTAACTAAAACAAGGACATGCACCCAAAAAGTGTCCCGCAGCCATCCACACCATTAGATTATTTGCATCCCCCTTGGCACTGGTCAGCCCTGGGCCAACTCGCAGTGCACGGGCACGACTTACAGGTTAACACAGCGCCCAGTGGGCAGTTTGGATACAACCATCCTGGTTTGGGATTAGAGGGATTAATATAAGCATAAATTGCACAAATTGGCCTCTGAGCCAAAGGCAGCTCCTCACCCATTTTATTTGCGAGTGCAGATGGATTCTATGGCAAACCAAGAATACAAGACAGTTCAGGAGTTCCTTGACATGACACAGAGGCTGAGGATGGGGCAAGTGGAATTGTTGAGGGGTGGTCAGTGCTGCTGAGAAGCCAGGAAAACGTGGTTCAGTTCCCTGTTTGCCACAAAGAAAGGATTTGTCTGGAAAAAACTCGCTTTACACCATAGGTTGCAGTGCAATGCCTGTTGTTTTGGCACAAAGAACAAGGCTATTTTCTCACAGGTAACCCAGAAGAAGCTAGCACTGAGAGACGAGAAGTCCTCCAAAGGTGAAATATTTTCTGTCCGTTAGATAAAATGAGCCATGAATTTCCAGTGCCAGAGCTCATCAAAAGTAGTAAGTTTTTCCCACAAGTTTTTTATTTATTTATTTTTCATAAAAGACTATGATTTTTTTAATCTCCAAAGGAATGTTCTGGGGTTTTGTTTTGCCTTGTGTTTTTTCTTTCCCAAAGGAGGTGGAAGGTCTGTTTTCAGGACTAAAAGCACCTGGAAATAAAATGCATGATTTATACTAGAGTTTAAAAAATTTATACTTTGGCTCTTTGCATTTCTTGAGGCTTACTGGTGAAAACTGGCATTTTGTGTCCAGACACAGCCTTTTACTAGGCAGATGTCTAACCTTAAACTGCTTCTCAGCACAGACACACAAGCTGTGCTTTCTCATCCAGACACTTGTGTTTTAATTCTTGGTTTTGTCTTTACTGCTTTTTTTCTTTTCAGCTTTTCTTCATTTTCTAAACTAAAAAAAAAAATAAAATTTAAAAATCATATGCCTAAAAGATGAACCAAAACAAAGTCTTGTGAAGAGAGTGCAGTCTGAGTCTCTTCTGCAGAATTAAGCTGCTCTTAGAACTAAATGGCAAAGTCTTGCCCCAAAAGACTGGGTGAGCTACGTGAGCTACAGAGAAAACCAAATCTGATCAGCAACGTAGCTTCATTTACTCAAAAAGAATCATGTCACTTATGCAGAAACTCTGTGTTGCTACACCAGCCTGGTGATTCAGTGCAACAACTATGAAGCTTTTTCTCTCTTTTATGTGCTAAAAAATTAATGTAAATGCAGCATTTGTCAAAGGCTTCACTCTCCTCTGGGGTAACATGGTGATGTAAAGGAGGACTAGAACTGCAGAGAGAAGTAGGTTCCTACCCTGAACATTTAGCTGTGCTGCAGCCCTCAGGATCCACCAGGGCTGTCTCTAAACCACCTCCATCCCAAATTCTCCAGAGCCTCAAATTTTCCCTACCAGCCCTAAGCAGAACCCCTGAGTAGTTGCATTGCCTTCAAGTACTTGGATCAGGGGCAAACTAGACCTTGAAGTCTCTGAAGCCCATAAGTCCAAAAGACACATTCCTCTATTTATTCTTTGTGCCACCATGAAGGACACAGGAAACACATTGCTCCAGACCCCACAGACCAGAGTGGTAACCAGGGTTACAAGGATCAGAAAAGGCATGAGTACCCCCAGTAGCTGGTACTATTCATGTACTGTGTCAGCTACGTTGTGCCACTGTTTCTGCTATGCTGAATGCTCAGTTTATGAACACAGAATATTACACCCTATTAGTTTAGTATATGGTCCTGGGATGTGAGGGTGGAGAGGTGTCTGATTATCAAAGCTATGAAAGAATGAGCATGGATATATGGGCAGATGACCCTACATGGAGAAGACCTAGAGACACTTGCTTTAGAGCATGCTGCAGTACCCAGGATCTCCCTTCTGTGGGGACAGACTCACAACAAAGACAAGTGAGAACTGGAAAAAAGTTCCTATATTAAGGATGAATACTTTAACTACTAATGTCTTCTTGGATGGACTTGAGCTAAAGCTTCACGTGTCCTTTTACTGAGTGTAGCTACAAGATCATCCCTGATAGCCAATAACCTTATTGCTGCAGGCCTCAAGATGTAGTCATGGGCACCATCAGGGTTTAAGTAACTTGCCTCCTACATCCCTCTATAACACTGTGTGGCAACTGAGCAGACGATCCAGATGGTGCTCAGAAAAGCCCTTAGAGAACAATTAATCCATTCTGCCTTAGATACCTATCTCAGGATGAGCTGAATCACCTTCCAGATGTTCTGACTTCTATATGTTGACTGAGCCAACAAAGACTAACTCACTTAAATGTCTTATTCTTGGCCTAACTTAAGGCAGATGGGTCCGTGTCTAGTGCACCGTGCGCCTTGTCTAGTAATTAGACCTTTCCTTTACAACATTCTGTTGAGCTTGAGTTACGCTTGGATGAAATATCCAAAGACTATATTGTTCTCACATTGCGCCTATTTTTCTCCCAAAATACACACGTATGACCACCTCTGTCCTGAGACCTCCAAGATGGCTGGAGACCCAAACTTGGCCTGAAACCCAACAACAGCTTTAACCATGCATTTCCTTGTTTTGTCAGTGGAGCCTGAGTCAGTGTATTTTCTGAGTTTACCTACCACATTGAGCCTTCTACAAAATCCGGCCCAAGGCAATAGTTAATTTTGCCTAGTACATGCATTCCTATCCACAAGATGCTTGGTTTGTTTTCAAAGATTCATTCTGCTTGCTTGGGAATGGTATCATCCTGAGTTCTCATCACAGTGCGTAGTGTCTAGTGCAGCTTTGTGTTTGTTCTTATGTGAAAGGAGTTTGTAGTGAGGTGAGTTCAGTCTCTTTTCCCAAATAACCAGAAATGAGGAGGAGGAGGAGGAGAGGAAATGGCCTCAAATTACACTGGAGGAGGTTTAGATTGGATATTAGGAAACATTTCCTCTCTGAAATTGTTGTCAAGCATTGGAACAGGCTGCTCAGGGACATGGTGGAGTCACCATCCCTGGAGGTATTTAAAAGATGTGTAGACATGGTGCTTAGGGACATGGTTTAGTGGTGGACTTGGCAATGTTAGGTTTGAGGTCGGACTTGTTGTTCTTAAAGGTCTTCTCCAACCTAAATGATTCTACAATTCTGTGGTTGGCAAATAGGCACATAGCATGGTGTAACAGGGAAAGGACCACAAAAACTACCTTCTTTTCAGTCTGAGGCCTTGTTGGATCATGCCACAGTCTGACCCACACCAAACAGGGGGCAGGGCAAGCCTCAGAGTATATAAACTGAGTTTTGAACATGGAATCCTAGAGCAAGTAAGGGACGAGGCAGTGCTGCAGATGGCTATTGTGATAGAGACCTAAACTTCAACTCAGGCTATGAATTTGCCCAGTTTATTTAAGTTAGCAAAGAATTAGGCATTCCAATGCCTAAAGTACACATTTTCTATACTCTTCACAAGAGTGGAGTGGGAAAAACAATGAAAACTTTCCAACACTCTGCTCCAAGCCCAAACTTAATCCTGATGTACTCTGACTGAACAGTTACAGAGTGGGAGTAACTCTGGGGTAAATTATTTTCCCTGTACCATCTCAGTTTCAAGGCTGTTATTTCAGCCTAAACAAAAGCACTGATCTCTTTACTAATGCCCCCGATTTCTTAGTTCTGTTTTTACACTTCTGCCTTTAAAAGACTTTCTCCCCCAAAGCTCAAGATGAGCATTAAAAATAGCTTGCTGCACACAAGGAAATGAGCACCAAGTTGTGTGCTAAGTTTTTGCCTTTGGAAAAGCTGGGACAGAGTTTATGAGAAAACTCTCAGGAAACCAGCCTACTTAATGATGACCATGCCATGTTTCTCTGGTTAGGATTAACACCGGAGAGCTGACATTGCTTAGCTCAAATGGTGTTTTCAGCGCAGCTCTGGGAAGGATCCAAAGCTTCTTTTTGTTAATTTGTCAGAGTGGATTAATTTTTCAGCAGCCCATTACTGGAATTCAGCCTGCCCAGCTTCAAGCTTCGTTGTGAGAAGGCAGTGATACCGAGCTGACAGCAGTCATGGCCAGACAGAGCCCAGATGTGCTACAGAGCTGCAGGAATGTACTGATGACATCTGGAGATCAGCTTGCTGCTCATGGAGGACGTGTTTCAGGCAGAGACTATCTGCTTACACAACCAAGCAATCATCTCCCAAATGAATCAATCCCAGAATCACAAGTGCTGGGTCTTGAATAATATGTGTCCTCGCCTTGCATCTCTAAGGGGACACCAGGAAAGAGAACGTAGAGTGTAACTGTCATTTCAAGCACTGGATACCAACCCTGAAATATTTCACTAATCAGTCTCCTGCTTAGCACTGCCTCTCTCACCTAACACCAATAAGGATCAAGTCCCAGGAACTACAGGTGATCAAGGACAAGCTTCTTCTGAATCCAAACTTTGCATCATTGAGATAGTGAAGGAGAAAGGTATCAATACACCAGTCCTATTGCATCTTATAACAGATCAATGTAGAAGCTTCTCTGTAGTTAACTTGTTTTTAATTAGTAAATCAATTGCAAGGACCTTCTTCACCTCTTATGTACACATTCACAAAACAGATAAAACAACAACAACTAAAAATAATGTGAAGTTTAAAAGCAGCATGAAGTGAAAATCAGACCCCTTGCCATCTGTTCTCCTGTTGTTCTTTATTCAGAAATATCTACTGCATACACATGTGCTATACCTGAATGGCATGTGTTTACATACATCATCATACATGTTGGGAGGGTTAAGCCTGAAATTCATGAGCAAATGACAAAGACAGTTGAATGAACAATGAAAAAGAGTCACTGTGGAGACTACAATATTATACATGAGGGCCAAATGGCTAGATCAATGGTCAAGTCCTAATTTGGATATACTTAAAAAAGTATAATTCCGTAAATACAGGGTCACGTTCTCAAAAGCTGCAGCTTTCTGTGGCAAAAACCTGCCCCTTACCAACTTCAACAGTCTTTGTGAGAAGAGAGATGTTTTTTGATGCTGCCCCAAGGATGCTGAGGCCCACAGCTTTAGTCCATCAGAACTGCCCTACCCAAAATCACTGTTGCTCCTCAATTTTGGCACTAAACTCTTTCATGACAAACTCTGCAGCTTTCTAGTGCTGAATACAAATTTTTCAAGTACAGTTTATATAAAAATGCAAAAATTCCATAAGATTCTTTGAGATGAATTTTCATACAGTGAAATTAATATATTATTGTCTTTGACTACTCAGTGCCCATTTTCCAAAGGAGCACCTAATTGTTAGGATAAAGAACTGAGTTTGTTTATTTGTATGTGTTTGTGTGTACATGTGTACACATGTATATGCATCTTGATTTGCTTCCACTTTTCCAGCTGTTCTGCAGGGGACAACCAACTACTCTCTTGGCCAGAAACCAAGATCTTGAAAATGTTCTTAATTCTGTTATGTTCTTAGTTTCTGAATGAAAGGCTTTAGCAGTTATAGAAGGATCTGGGTTGTGCTCTTTAGACCCCTACAAATTCAGCATTAATTTCTCACCTCAGCTCTCACTGAGCAAATGAAGAGCAAACCAGACTGTGGGCATTTGAGATGCTGAACTCATTAGTGCTAGAAAGATTCCTATTTAAAAAGTCAGAAGGATCAACTTCTATAGAAGTGATCAAGGTGAGAACTTCAGAGATGAAAGGCACCAAAAAGTTCCTTAATTCTCAGGGAAATCTGTCTAACATGAGTCACAAAATAATTTGATGGCTGAAAAATCATGGACAGTTATTAGTTTCAAGGCACAGTGCATAATTATATAGTCATATAGTTATAAATTATCTTTGCCACAGCCCCATTCACGGCTCAAAATACACACCACCATTAAGTTCTTTTGCCTCTGCAGTTATAAGGCAATGAAGGACAATGTGCCCTTTGAAACAGGATGAAAACACTGATAGAAGGTCAGGAAGGAAATTATTTTTATTTCTATAGCCACCCTATGTATAAAAGCCAAGATAAAATATGATGCTAGAACCACATGGCATGTGGAACTGAGGCTAAGAGGTGAAAAAAATTCAAATCCAAGGAACCCTCGCCTTCAGAAGTTTGCAATTATAAATCATATTGCAAAGATTTCTCTCTCAGAAGAGATAGATGTTTCGGAGACAAATGACTAAAGCGATATTTAGTGCTCTGCATTGAGCTAATCAATCCATATCTCTTTCCCAGATCTTAAGTTCATCAATATTTCATACATAGAAATGGCAACTCTACTCTTCCAGATCATCAACACATTCAGGAAATAGCTCACCCTTATTACAAGGGGAATTTGGTTAGACACCTCTTGAAATCTCTCTGGATTTCTTCCTAACTGAGCACTAGACAACAGTTTTCTAGCTAAACAGCATTGGGAAAATCATCTCCTGATTAAATATATAAAGGCCATATTTAGATGACGCAAAAGAGACTTATCTTAAGCTTCATTGTTACTCCACCACACTTTAACCTAAATATCTCACTACCTTCTTGTATCTAGACGTTCTTGTACCCTGGATATTTAAAGGAGTGTTGTGATATCACACACATCTCTTTGGATGGTGGTCGAGCACTAGACCATACCATTGCAAGGCATCATGCCCAAACTAAAGTAGAGAAATGTTTTTGACCTTGCTTTCCCCCCTGCTTTTTATCCCTGTCTCTGAGATGGGCATGCTAATAAAAACAACACACTTTTGTCCTCACAGCCATGTTGTGAATGTACTCTTTGCAAGGCTTGCATGACTCTGCAAAGAGGGAGGAGGAGTCATTGAGAGCCATGATAGAGTTCTACAGGCAGTTGGCACATGACTTCAGGAAACAAAGCCTGAGGGATCAATATCTGCAAAGAAATACCTCACTATTACACATTGCAGTCATGAAACTGAACCATGTAACCATGTTCTTAATGATGATACTGTTCACTGAGGGACTTGAAAGTGAGTGTTACCCTTCATTCTGTATTTTGCTTAGTTTCTGAGTGCCTGATCCCAACAGCCTGGAGGGGTTTTTCAGAAGTTGGTGGAAGGGGGATGCACCCTCACTAGCAACCTACTTCTGCCACATAATGAATCTTCACAGAAGAATGTCTGGACAGGCCTTAAACTCTGAGTGATGGCTAAGAAAGCGCCACACACACACCAGCTTCTCCCCCTCCCTCATTCCCCTCTCCCTCCTCTCTTAGCCCCAAGACATGCTTTGAATACAAACTGTCTTTTTTTTCCCCCTCAGATCTACATGAATGCTGGCTGCAAATCATGGCGAGTGCTTGCCAGATTGACAAAGCCCACGTCCCATCAGAGGTCCCCAGTGAGTACACCAGCATGAAGCCAAGAAAGTTTAACGAGGACTTTCAGCTCCTCAACCACTTAAGTCAAAGGAAAATCTCCAGAGACTACTTCTATAATGAGCCAGTTTCCTCTAATTGGGCCAGCTACTGCTCAGGGACAAAAGTCTCACCCCATGAGTAGGACCACCAGCTAGAAGAGGCTGTTGAATAGCTCTATGCTATTCCTGGGTTGCTCTGCTACCAGTATGGTAGGTGGTCCAGAGCACACCCCTGCATTTAGCTGAAGTCAGTGTGTCGCCTGTGGGAAAGGATTTCAGTGCTATACATTATATGACTGACAGGAGTTCATCAGAACATCTAATAAAATTTCTCTACCACATTCGCCAAGGCCTTCTCTGAATTTCCATCTGATCCAGAATGAAACATGTCATTCAGAAACCTCCTACTCGGATTAAAAAATTTCCCAGTCGCTTTCAAGTGCTAATTTCTTCCAATCCCAAATTATTGCTATTATTGACAAAGACTGGTTTATGTCCACTCTGACTTTAGCTTCTTATTCATTGGCTCTTCCTTAGTAGAATTAGCTGAGAATTTTTAAGCAAACTATTTCTTTGTCTAAAAAAAAAAGGAAGATTTTTGGAAAAGGGTAAATTGTGATGGTGTTTCTCAACTCATCCCTGTTAGGCAATTTCTAATTGAAACATTCCAGATTACCAGTCAAAAATTATGTTTTTTCTGGCACTTCAATAACTTGATATAAACTAGAAAAGGTCCAAATCAAATTTGGACACATTCAGAAATTATTTACTCCTTCATGCTTTCACTGGAAGAGGCCTGTGTGGGTATATGAGACATAAACATTGACTGCTGTCACTGCTGCTTTTGCTTTTGAATTGCAATTTACAATAAGGAAGTAAATATAATCAGTTCACATTCAAATGGTCCTTTTCCATCCTGGAAAACTGACTATATTTTATAGCCAGTGTATAAATATGCCTGTGATAAATCACTTCCCATTAGTGAACTGAATTGGCCATACAGCACCAGCCACGCTAAGCTGTTTACAAGAAGAAATGAGATATTTCTTTTGTGGAAGATGGAGAGAACTTATTCCTCACCAGAAAAAAAAAGTTTTCACTGATGAAAGCAGGCCATGTTCTGTAAGAAAAACTTCTAAGGCTTGGGCTTTCATCCAAAGGACCATGTAGCCCAATGGAGACTGTTGTCACTTACATCCTCCAGTCAAACAAGCCTCCAGAAGGGCTACAGCTGGGAGGGGTTTTGGAAGGCCTTGCAGTTGGGCGCAAGGACCTTGGGTGCTTGGACTCAAGGGACTATCTGTCTCCCAAACCTCTTGTTCCTGACACATTCTCCTCTCCATCACCCTTATCCTCCCATCCTTCCCTGCTGCTGCCTATCGCCTCACTGCAGTCAACCCTTTTCATCCTGCATGACCACCCATGTAGGGAAAGCCATGATCCTGTCACCAGGGAGGAGGCAGGGCTGGAGGTAGGAAATCAATCTCAGAGGTAGCAGGAGATTTCCTCTCCTAGCTGACCCCCATGTGTGGGGCAAAGAGGGACATGAGATGTGTAGGCATAGGTGTTTCAGACAGGAGGGAGTCACCAATGATCAGTAGCCCATTCCCTGGTGGACCCCAGCCCTCAGCAAGTGGGCTGGGAAGAGGCTTAGTTTCACCAGCCTCATCCCTTCTTGTGTTGGTGGTGTTTGTCTTCCCCTGGTCCACAAGGCAATCTGCTAAGGAATACAGCATCACTGGGACTGTAAACCCTGACATATATCCAGATAGGGAAGTCTGCTGAGATGCTGCTATAGTAAAGGAAGCATAAGGGGAGTCTCAAAAGTACACCAGGTTTGTGAGGAGCACCTTTAAGGGTCCTGTCAAACAGCATTCAACCTTCCTTCCCAGGAAAGTGCTGTCTGGTGAGATCCTTACTCATCATGCTGTATCATTAGTAATCACTTCTTTTTCTTGTTTTCTTTTTAGCCAGTTCTCAGAAACAAACTTATTGCTGCCAGATCATTTACAATTCCAGGAGAAAAATCCTGCATTGGTTTTGGATGCAAAGTCACCATTTCTGACTCACATTGGCTTGCTCGAGCCCTCTTGAACTTTTTCTTTTAAATTGCCCTTTTTCAAAGATGACAGAGGTGCTTTACGGGTCCTGTAATCACACTGGGAACTTGGACACCTAGGACAGCTATGGGCTGAAACACCAACACTCACAGATACTGCTGGGTCTGTTACTTTGGAGTAGTGCTGTGCTATTTCCAGAAAGGAAAGCAATTCATACAAAGAACAGTTCAGAAAAAGCATCGGATGTCTCTGAGCTCTGCTGCTCCTGGGTGGTCTAGGCACTCCAAAAACACAGGAGCTGGAGAAGGGAGAGCTACTTCTACCCCTTCTGAACAATTCATTCATTTAAACAAAAGTCCCCTTACACTTAGAATGAGGCAAGGACCATTCCACATAAAAGGGGATTTTAGAGACCTTTGCAAGAAATGGAATGTACAAATTACTGCCTTTTTAAAAGCCAAATTATGTTTTTCCATTGTGGCACCGCATCCCCAGAAAAGTGCTGAGGGGAGCTTATGTTTCATTCACAATATAGAATAACATCAGACTCCAAACAAAATCAGAAAATAAACAAACCAAGCCAGTACCCTGACAGAAACTGTAAAGAAAAATGACTTTTCGCTTAGATGTCCCATTTCAGGGCTTTTTAATGCCACTTTCCATCACATCATTATAGCTTATATTTCTTCATGAAGTCATAATAGAAAGGGAAAGGTGTTTCCTCATGGCTCAAAAAGAAAGTTGACTTTGTTCCCATCTGCTGTCACTATTTGTCCTCAGAAAGTGGACAAAAACATAAGCTTATTATGCAGAAGTGATTGGAGTTCTCAGGAGGTGCCAGAGTGGCAATGTTTGCATTTGGCAAAGGATGCAAAGCCTTGGCAGAAATAGATCCCCCTCAAGACTGCATTTGCCCTTTTCAAGCTCAGCCTCAACATGAGGATTTGCTTTCCCTCACAGTCACTCAGCTTTGCTCATAACAATGTCCTTCAAGAAGAAAGAAATCCAAAACCACCCCTCAATCCATGCGCTGTTCAACAGAGAAATGACAGATGAACTGGTGAAAGCCAAGATCCATTCCAGTGCCATGAAAAATGTGGAGTTTTCTCAGCAGTTAGGGGAAAACAGGTAGCACAGATCCCCAACCAGCTATGAGAAACAAAGGATGAGTTATCAGCCACAGGAACGTGGTCTGCCACAATCTGGAGTCCTAGCCATAGTTGGGCAATCTAAGGGCGAAATGGGCCGAGGACTCTAAGAGGTTACTCAGCAAAGGAGCAATGTAGGAGGGACTGGGACATCTGAGAGAAAAACACTTCCAAAGAATGATGGATTGGACTTCAGCACTATGTCATGCCCTCCTCCATTCATTAGAAGTTCCTCTAGAAGGAAAGCTGATACAAAAACACGACATACTCTTTGGACAACTCATTTTTTAAATTAATTTCTTTAAATGAAATAAAAAAATAAAAACTCCAACTAAATATTTTTGCAAAGCACTTTATTTAGACTCTCTTACTGTAGAATGAAAAAAATAAAACATGCGTGGGTTTGCTTAGGTCTTCGGAGGGGATGCTGAGGCTTTAGTTTTTACCAATTCTTTTTGTTACTGAGATGGAAGGGAAGAAGAGAAAGCTGGTGAGAGACAACCACAAAAATAGACTAATAGAGAAAAGGGAGGAAATTAAGTGTATGGACAAGCTGCACCAGTTCTTGTGAATGGACAAGGAAAGGCAAGCAACACTGAGAATATTTTGTTTTTCCCTCGGGTATCTAAGGACACTAAAAGCTCAGGTCAGATTATTAAAACTTCACTATGATGGAGACCTCAGTAATGACTGTGAGCAGAAGGATTTCTAGGCCAGTCTAAGATGATTAATTGCTTGTGATGCCTCCAGAAACTCAAGAGAGCCTTTGCAGCATGAGGAGAAATTCAGATTCCCCACAGCACCACAAGAATATGCTTTAGATCCTGGCAGCACAACAGCTGTGTGAGCTCACTTTATTTGTGCAGACCCTGGGGTGCTGGGAAAGATGGCAGACAAGGGGTTAAGTAGTGGCACTGCAGTTTCTGGAAGGGAAAGGCATGCCTCGTTAACTGGCTGGAATTCATCGAGGATACGAGCACCAGGGTGGACATGGGAAAGGCAGCAAACTCCATATTAGTGAGATTTTCAGGGTGCATTGAACACAGGTCTGAAAAAGAGGTCAATGGTGATGGACCGGATGAGAGCGGGAGGGGAAAATGGCCCTGAGAAGTCAAGGACGATGGGGAGCAAGCAAGAGGGCGTAGAGGGTACCTAACTGGACCAACCTACCTCTCTGCAGTGTCTCCATACACAATGGTGACTTCCTCTGTAACCAGCCCCATCTGTCCCACCAGACAAGAGGATAATGAAGGTGCCTCTTCAAGTGCCACCTTCAAGTGCCACCTTCAAGTGCACCTTCAGTGAAGGTGCCAGACAAGAGGATAATGAAGGTGACTCTTTGAAAGTCTCACCCATTCTTTCCACATGTGCCTCTTCTCCCAGGAGAAGGACCCTTAGTTTTCCATCCCAACACATGAATTTACAAGACTCAGATGGTACAAGTTATCGAACTGCAGTTGAATGACTCTGTGGTCACTAATCCAAGTATCCTGTAATTTTTAGAAGTGTGAAACTCTCCAGGTATGTAGTGCAAGCACTTCACCTCCCAAAGCTTATCATCTTCCATGAGCTTGTAGCCCAGCAGACAGTACAGGGCAACAGCAATGCTTTACCTTTAAATATAATAACACACAGCTCAGTCTATTACCAACTGACCAAGCAACTCAGAGTCCAGGGTTGCTCTGTTATCCTCCAATATAATTATAATTATAAAAGCCAACTGAGGCATAAAGAGTAGATACACATGGGAAATGACCCCAGAATCTTTTCATCCAAAAGGTCCCTGATTAGGAGGAAATTCATTCATGAAACAGGAAAAGTTGATTCTAGCTCCTTTAGCCATCTCAGGGAATTTAGGTAGTTTCATTCTGGAAACAATATCTCACTTTAAAGTAAAAAATTAAATAAGCATGAAAGGAAGAGAGCAGAGCCCTACGTAACCTCCTACAAGAGGGATTCACATTAGTCTGGTAGAAAAGTATGTATTTTCTGCCCTGCTCTGCTCTTCGGCTCTACAAGTGTTTAAATGTTTTATATGACATGGCAAGTACAACACAAAAGTTTCAAACCAGGTAAGTCCAAACTCTGTGTGCTTAAAATACTCTTTTGTGTGGGGTGGGAAATATGGGTTTGACCCCCTCCTGCAGTGAATTGAGCTCTTCTGTCCTCCAGGTGAGTCTTTTGGCTCGGTGCTCTATAGAGCTAAAGGCAAACCACCAACTCCCGCCCCACGAATCTCGATTGTGTTTCTGCCCCCAGACAAATTTTGGGACGAATCCAGAAATAGTTACAGAATGACTTAAAGTCTTTTACTTACGGTAGCTCAAAGGATCGCGTTTTTAATTTTTCTTTAGTCAAAGCCTCTTTTAGAAAACACGTGGCCCTGAGAGAAAAGGAGACAGAAGGCATGTGAAAGCAGTGCGGGTGAGTCGACTTTTGTTACACCTTGTCACCCTGGGCAAGGCTGAGCTGGGCTTGTCTGCTCGGCTCTGCAAAGGTGCACAACCTGCTCCTTTCTATCACAACCTTCAAGCTGGAAGATTTACAGCAGCACTGGCAACGCCGAGGGAGGATTGCTCGTCCATTTGTAACTCGGGTTCAGCTGAGATTTGCATTTGAAGCGGGTGTTTTAATCCCTCGGTTGCGTATGAAGTACGCTCAGACTTAGCGCACTTGCTCTTTCCTCTGGTCAAAAAGGTTCATTTGGGAAAAATCACGCCCATAAATCCATTTATAACATTTTTATAATCAGTTTTGCAATCTCCCTCCAAGGACACAGGACTCTAAATCTGAAAATTTGCTGTCCCTTAATCACCAAGGTTGAGGGACTGTGTCTTGTTATAGTGGAAAACACATGGCCAACAGAACTGATCCCACTGACCTCATCCTGTCATTTAGCTCCTTGACACCCTCAGCAGAGTGCATTCAACATTCCAGCTGGCAACGCATCCAGGGTTTGAGACCTGCCTCCTGCTTTATTTCTATATATCAGCTACAAAATTACATCCCAGCTCGATACTGAGTCTTTCCACTTGAACGATTCAGGTCCCCAGGAACAGGAATCACTCTGCAGTACTAGTGCTGCCTTCCCAGGCGAAGCCACCTCTCCCTGGTCGGCCTCATCTCTGATGTTACCAGCACCACCAACTTGTATTTACTCAATTACTCTCACCCTGCAAGAGCCAGGAGAAGTAGTTGTGGGCACTTCAAACACATCTTTTCTCAGCCACAGAAGGAGTCACACAGTGACCCCAAAGAGTTCCAAGAAGGCCCTTGGTGGCAGGGGGCTGTCCCACCATCCAGATGTTTACCACAGCACATGAACCCTTTCCAGCCCCACTCTAACGTCTCCAGGCATTTTGTGGGCAGGTCCACCCATCTTCATCTCTCCTTGAGCCTAGAGGAAAGCTCTGAGCTTTGCTGGCATTTTGTGAACTCTTAAGACATAGGCATATCTAAGTGACAGAAAAGCACATCCCAAAGCCATGCAGGACAACGCAGTGTCATGCAGACTTGAAAAACTCTAAGTTTTTCAACTGAAGTGATGTGAACTGGTGCTTGGGAGTGACTAACAAGCACATAGGGAGTGAGTAGAGTGATGATATTCCACTGAACGCCCCATGACACAACTGAAGGTGCTCTAAAATATATTTCACTTTTTTTCCATATATTTTTGGGGGGGTTCACTGCTTCTCCCACAGATATGATTTGGGTCTTGGTGGGGAGATTCAAAGCATCATGAAATCACTGGGACTCTTTGCCTTGGTGCAGGCAGGCTGTGGGATGGCCACTTGAGAAGCAAGGCATGGCTCAGCTGCTCCTGCCCATGTGCTCCACAGAAGTAGACTGATGGGCTGCAGCCAAAGGACAAAGTGCCTCCAGGTTTCTGCATGCAGAAGATGTCATCCTTGATTGCCTGCAAAAGAGTGCTGCTCTTCCAAAGCATCCCCCTTGAGCATCACCTATGCCAAAAGTGAGGATGCAAATTCAAATGTATTGAAGCAAACCAGAGTTTATTTAGCATTTATTACCCATTCTGTTGTCATATGCGGCTTCTTCTGTCTCCATTTTTCTCTGGTAAACATAGAACTTTTTGGGTTTTTTATTTTTTTAATAAAATATATAAAACATTGTGCATTGCTATCCATAGGAAAACTGTAGTTTAACAACCAAAAAAGAATAAGGCACATTTCTGTGCAGCATCTTCAAATATATATATATATATATTTAAAACAAAACAAAAAGAAAACCCTTTTCAACCTCTTTGAGGTTGTTAACTTCTCACCAGTCACTGACACATCTCTTATATTACCATAATTTCACTGTTGGAGGTGGGTTGGGTTGTGTTTGACAGGGGCCAGCAGGGAGAACAGACTCAAAAAAATAATAGGATTTTATCCCTGAGGTGTCAGTAAAAAAAAAAAAAAAAAAAAAAAAAAAAATCCCATTGAAAAGGAAGATGAAAAGACAGCCATAAATAACTGAATACACTATGGCAAACATCCAAGCACCGAGATGATTTCACGATGGAAGAATCCCCCTCTCCCCCCCTCCCCCAGTTTTTAACAAGTCCTATTTGCCGTTGGGTTTTAATTAGGTTAATCTCATGGCTTCTGAAGTCACAAGACAATCCGTCAGGATGCACCTCCCCCTCTCTTCCCAAATCATCTTTCCAGATTTGTTGGTTTGTTCACGATTCTCCCACAGTCCTCAGGAAAGTGAAACCAAAAAATCCTAAATGAACACCAAAACCTGGAGGACTTCTCTCCCCAGCCAAGAGAGGAGCCTTACTCGTACCGCAGCCAGCCAAATGCCATGTCTCACACAGGAGGACTATAACTGTTATCTTCCTGTCTCTACGAAGAAATGAAGTTGGCAACCACCTCTGCTGTAACCAGAAAGTGTCCGTGAAGAGGGGTGATAGTAATACGGCAGGGAGAAGGAGATGGGGAAAGCTTTATTGCTGTCCATCCACGCTGCTCCACGACTGAAAGGAAAAGGGGAGACATTCCTTCCATCCCTTTCCCATATTGCGTGTGGAGGAGCCCCATGGTGCAGGGCAGGGTGGTGGGACTCCCCATCACTTAGTAGTAACGGTTGAGGCTCCTGGTCCCCGGGATGTCCGGCTGGCCGTTCATCCAGATCTCCCGGATGATGCGCTCCCGCTCCTCCAGCCTCTGGGCTCTCTCCAGCTCCTCCGCCGAAGTGAAGACGTTCATGTTCAATGTCCTCTCGAACCTGCGGTGCCTGCGGGCCGAGAGGTCCGAGGTGGTGTCCGAATCGTCGTCGCTGTCGCTGCTGTCGCTGTCGCTCTCCCGCTCCCGGGGAGGCTTTTTCGCGGTGGAACGTTTGCAGTCAGTTCGGCAGGACACCCTCAGCACCAGGGCCACCAAGGTCAAGACGAGTCCAATGCACACTCCGGAGACAAAATACAGAGCAGCTCGCTCGGGGTTTTCTGGAAAGGGAAAGGAGGTGAACTTTTTAGCAGGACCAGGCCTGTTGGACAGGACAAGGGACAACGGTTTAAACTAAAAGAGGCGAGATTTAGACTGGATATAAGGAAGAAATTTTTTATCATGAGGGTGTGAAACACCGGCCCGGGTTTCCCAGAGAGGTGGTAGATGCTCCATTGCTGAAAACATTCAAGGTCAGGCTGGATGGGCTCTGAGCAACCTGATCTAGTTGAGGATGTCACGGCTCATTGAAGGGGAGCTTGAACTAGACACCTTTAGAGGTCTCTTCCAACTCAAACTATTCTATGATACTTTGATTCGATGAAATGATTGTTGAGAACAACCTTTAAAAGAAGAAAACACACACAGCTCCTCCATGCACACACCAGCCATGATCTCTGGAGGGGCAGAGTTTCTAAAGGCTGCTTTACTTCCATGCCCTCCTTTGCCTCCATCCCCTGGGGAAGGAGAATTCAGACGGTGGATTCTGCCCATATGCAGAATGTGGGTTTGCTGGAGTCGTGTCTTGGAGTTGTCTGGAAGGGGAAGGAGCAGCCCACAGAATTAAATGCTAATTCCAGCAGCTGCGCAAGCGGGGTTGACACCAGGGTGCTGCACACCCAGCAGCAGCTAAGTGCATCTCTCTGTCACATCCATCATCATCATACAGGGAGCAAAGATGATTACAAAGCTTTATATGCTCTCTGTGCTGTGGCCCAGCTGAAATGGGAAGCCTTGCAGCATGGAAAGAAGCATATTACTTATTCATAGGTTTCATTTACGTATCTAAGGCAAGTGTGCTGGCTTTCCGCCCAGACCACCAAAATGTGTACCTGCACTGCACAGGCATAGCTGGAGCCAGGGCACTAACAGGATGAATCCTGCACAGCCACGCTTCAGAGGTGATATAACAAGACTCCAAAGGATCCACAATGCCTTTTAAACTAGGTCATCTTGTTTATTTACTCCATTACTATTTTTTCTTTTGGTTCATGGGAGTACTTAGAAGTGTAATTATGATAAATGTTATTACTGCAATTCCCCTGGGCTGAATCATCTCGGTTTATAAGTAAGTATGTTGAATGGGTGAAGGTGAACCAAGGAGACCAAGAAGTCTCAAGGCCAGCTCTACTCCACTGTGTCTGTTGGGAGTCCCGAGTTCAAGGATGGAGTCAGTTCCTCAGATGAGTCTTATTCCCTTGAACTCAGTGATTGAGCTGTAACAGTTCCCACCAGCTGAGAGCCTGACATCCAGCCCCAAAGATCTCTGTAACTAAAAGGCTCCACTCTACCTTCACTTCCCCCGACTGTGCTTTTAGAAATTACCCTCTCCAGCTGACTTCCTTAAAGCAAGCTCTGCAGAAGATGAACTGGAAACCATTTGGAGATATTCAAAACTCAACAGGACAAGACCCTGCTCTAACTTCAAAGCTGGCTCTAAATTTGAAGTTAGCCATGTTCTGGGTAGGGGGTTGGACCAAGTGACCCCTGGAGGCCCCTTCCAGCCTAAATTATTCTCTGATTCTGTGGTCAGAGCCCAAATACTGACTCATACATGGTTCAAGGCAATGCATGGTTCAACACTTGGAGATGCTCATGGAACAGTTACAGGGACGAAACACCTTTGTGCTCTTCATTTCTCCCTACCAAACAATTTTCAGAAGTGACTGACAAGTCAAGGTGGCGGAAGATGTCATGATAATGTGAAATTTGGCTAATAAAACATGACCTTGTTGCTAGTGGTTGGTGTGGATGGTATGGGAAAAAAACAGAGAGACTACCAAAAAAGTAAAAGGAGGAGAAAAACCCACCCTATGCATTCAATGAGTCCAAAAAAAAGAAAGAGGAGAGAAATGCAGCAGTAGTTGGAAAGTCAAGTGGGACCAAAGTTTTAAGCTATTTTGACAAGAATGAGAGAGCAAAAATCCAAAAGTAAAAGAGAAGATACCAGATCAGGCATGAAGGAAGTGCCAACAGCTCTTGCACCAGTATGGCTGAGTGAGACCCTGGCTCCAATGAAGTAAATGGCATTTCTAAACCTGAGGGGCAGAACGTGAATTAAAACTGCAGCCCTGCTTGTGCAGTAGCAAAGCTGCTGCCCATCTGGTACTGCGTGAACTGTAAAGAAGTGTCCTAAATCCCAGAGATCTGAAAACCCCAGGAAAAGCAGCATCACCACCTGATAGTGCTTTTACCTCCATGTGCAGTGTAAGTCAGGACAGTAATTGCGAAGTTTTCTTTGCAAGTGGTTCCCAAGGAGGACACCCAGAGGGTGAGGGTGTCAGAAGAACAAATGAGTGGGACTGATCTGTTTGTCCTGGAAGGTGCTTGGTCCAGCCTGCCCCTGCTCTGCCCTGCTGACAGGATGCCAGGCACGCTTTCCTGCACACACATGGGCTTGATTTGGTTGCATTAGTTCCACTGCTCGCTCTTTTAAAGCAACTCAAAAAAAAACCCCCAAAACCCTTAGGTTGGAGCCTGAGATGCAGACACACGTGGTTTCTCTTCCCCTGTTTTTTGCCCATGACCTGCTTTCCTTTTCTCCTCCACACTCCTTTTTCCATGCTACTGTGTCCATGAGCAAGCTGCACCTCCATTGCTACTTAAGCAATGATTTTTCATCCCCTGCTTGTGCTCGTACGTATAGCCCTTCATGCAGTACGATGGCTGTAATTGAATCTTCGGGCTCCAGTGGCATTTATGAGCTCCTACAGCTACTCTGTCAACATCTGAGACACCGTCTGGACTTCCTCACTGAGCTGTAACCCTACGTTCAACTGCAGCCTTGGCATTCATCATACGGACAATCCACTCACATAGCAACATCTCTCTTTTTTTTCACAGCAGAAAGAGCAACTTAAGCTAAAAACCACGGGTTCTGCTTTTTCTCAGTTGAAGCAGCCAAGTCAGCAATAGCCTAGATTTGAGGGTTTGATGGTTGATTAGTGACTTTGAGAGCCTCCCCCACTGCACGTTCTACTTGCACAACTGAAAAGGGAGCATCCTCTTCAGCAAATGGATGCTCAGCATCTTCCAGAAAGTCGAAGGTGGATCAAATTTATCATTCCAACACTGAAGTTCCTCAAAAGCCTCATTACATTTGAAAAAAAAGCCTCTTTGAAAGTGAATGCACATCAGTAGCAGGAGTTAACATAATTTTGATATGCATTCGTGTGTGTCTGTGACCTCTGTTATGCCCTCTAACGCATGGATTTTGACCAGTGTAGCTTTTTCTTCCCCTGCTGTGGATGACAGCTCAGAGGTACGTTTTTCTCCTAAAATTCTAGCAGGATTCAGTTGCTGTCAACCTCGTTAGCTGGGGTTACCTTTCCCCTTCCTGGTATTTCTCTTTCTGGACTGAAAGCATTGATGAAAACGTCACTGATTCAAGTCTGAATTTAATCCATGCAGACAAAAGATATATGCTCCTTATAACCCTCTATACAAAAGCCACCATTTTCTAGGCGCTCAAACTGGCCAAAAATTAGAAACACATTTTATTTTGTTTTTCCAACCAAACCAGCAGCAATTATGAAGCCTGTTTCCTGAGGGCTAACAATCTGCTGGGAGCATCAGCCCAGACTGCCATTAATTCCCCAGGAAATGCCCCAGGCCAAGGTTGTTATTGCTATTATAATAAATTGTTTCAATAAATAAAAACCAATCTAGGCATTAACGCTGCTGGCTTCCTGTGATGGCTTCATGCATTCAGAAACCTCAGTGGGGAGGAAAATTTCAGAGGGCCCCAGTAAAAGGTTCAGCATTAAGCATGGCCAGACAAACAGTAGGGCTAATATCTTCTAGGGAATTTACAGTTAGCCCCACAGGCTACCGAAATCCCCTGGTAGAACAGAGGAAGCTCTCCAGGAGCCCCTTATTAATAAGGCTCAGGCCAAGCAGCCTAAAAGTTGGAATGATCTCCCCCGGGTTGTTTTTTGGAAGCCCCTTGTTAATAACTTGGCAGCAAGGCAGCAAAGCTTTGCTTGTGGAATAAGAATAAAACAGGGATTTGTGGAGGTTTCCCTCCAACTACTTCAGCCTGAATGCAACAACAAAACTGGAATAAGTCCCCTGATACAATCTGAACATTTAATATTTATATATCCACGAGGGACAGTTCTGATCTTGCTGGTAGACTGTGACTGCAAAGACAGCTCCTGCAGGCACTGAGACTGGTGAGGTCTTTCCAAACACTCAGACAGGTTTTGGTCCATGGCAAATGACAAATATGAAGTTTCCAGGCAGAGATGGCATATAATTAAAACCCTAATTCTATAAAGAAAATCAGCTTTAAAATTAAAGGTATCCCTGAGTCTTTTGCAGGGATGAACTCTAAACAGTATTTATTTGTTTAATCAGCTGATAAATTTACTCCCTATTGACATTGTTCACTCTTTCTCCCCATTTGTGAAGAAATGTGGTTTTCAAGGTCCTGTAGGACTAACACCTAACTGTCTTTGATACTGCTAACCATGGTGATAGCTGCAAACAGATTTGATGGTGAAAAGCAACACTTCTACAAAGAAGTTTTGCTTCCTGCTGTGCTTTTACACTCCTCAATAGGAACATTCCCAACTTCTATATGGGAACATCAGTCAAAAAAGATGGTGAGGTTGAGCACAGAGGCTTTCGCCACTATTGGCACTTCTCCCCTCTGGGCACTGCAAGACTCTACATGTGCCAACAGTGCAAGTGACCAAGCCTGCAGTCTCTTTCTTTGTAGCTGCACACCCAAACCTGCCTTTTTGTGCAGAAAAATGTGTCCACTGACCACAGAGAGGATACCAGTGATGCTCTCCCCCAGCTAAGAGACATTCCACTGACAGGAGGCAGGAAAAGTGGAGTGGATCGTCCTTTCAAGCACACAATTTACCCATGAAATACCAAGTGCCCGTAGCTTCTTTTTTCTGGACTGGGTCTGAAAAAACATCATTATATGTTGCCCCTGCCTATTTACACTTTTTTCTTGCAAAGGCCCGTTTTGAGCCAACCCATCCGCACAGGGAAGCCCTGAATACAGCACTTTCAGTCTGCAGAGTTTAACTGGGGGACGTTTTGAGTGTTATGAAACAGAGCTGTTCTTCAGCTAATGTTTCCCCTTGGCAGGGAGGCTGTGGTCAGGAGCGGTGGGAAGATGTGTGAACCAGAACCAGCCCCTGCCTCTCCTGAGCCACTATAATGGCTCCTCTATGGACACCAACAGCTGCTGTGGCTTAAGCTGCCTTCAGGGTCCCAAACTCAGGCAAGCGCAAAAATTCCCAAATGTTCTGCTGCTCAAAATCTGTGACATGAAGGAGGATGGCTTTGTAGTGCTCTAGTTTTGTGCAGATGATATTTGTATCCCGTGAGACAGCTTTTCTTTGAACTCATAATCTAAAACCTCTCTATATTCATGTATAACAGAATAAATCATGCCAAATCCACCGTCTCCACTAAAAGCAGAGGGCTAAATTACATGCAGCAGATAAAGATAGTTTAGGGCATCTGTTGTTTCAATCCATGGGGCAGCCATCAATTATTTTTAAAAATAATGAACTGAACATATATATATCTATCTTTGAGACTAAAACTCATCTAACAGCCATGGTTATGTGCACTGGAAAACATGAGCAACAAGCTCTGGAGCTCATCACTGGAAACCAACGTCATGAGGTCTGAATTTTACTTATTTGGATGTGAACAGATCACAAGGAGACCACATCATGACAGGGCGAGCAAATCCCACAGCAACAAGACAGTTAAAGCCGTCCTTATTTATTGTTTGTGCTGCAGTAAAATCCAGAGGCTCCTGCCAAGACTGACACCTTGTGAAGGGGATGAATCGAGGCCTTGTGCCCTGCAAAACGAATGGAGGGTCCAAGACTTCTGCTGTGGTAAATAGAGGCAAAATCAATGGGGCACCATCAGCGGCCCTGAATCCTAGCTTCAACTGTCCCTGACCATAAATGCTACAGCCTTCTGCTGCCCATTACTGTTCAGATGGGGAAAATAATATTAACAGCATTTTATTTTATAGTAAGGACAGGAATGCTGGCATTTTCATGTCAAAAAAATGGCAGCTGTAGTTAAGAGGGGGGAGAAGACTGATAGAAGACTCCTTTAAAGTTTGCTTTTCCTAATCTTTCCTTAGAGAAGCATATGCAAGAAAAAATTTATCCTATTCATCTGTCTTCTGTGAATAACATTACTAATTCCACTTAAGCTGCCTGGTTCTTAAAGGTATCATGAAAAGATGGATCCATGTTGCCAACATTGGATATGTAGAAGGGGAGAACTTCAGATTTGCCATTCATTGTCTTATTAGAAGAAGCCTTCACCTAAATGTGCAGAAACACACTTACTAATCTAGTCAATGATTCCAAAATGCAAAGCCCAAGTTAGTTGTTTCAAATCCAAATACTTGCAAGAGCAAGAGCATGGCGCCAAGAATGCATTAGTGTTTAATGAATTAGCAAGACATGAAAAACTAGTTCACAAATATTGGAGGTTTAGTTATATTGACCTCAGTGCTACAGAATAGCATAATTGCATTACAGTGGTGCTAGCAGGCTGGCCACAGTACACAGGATTATTAACAGCATGTAGTAAAAAAGCAACACATTATTGTTACTGGAAAGGTAATATTGCTTGGCAATAAGCACTGCAAGGTAATTAGCATAAACACTTTTCATTAAACAAATGTAGGACATCCTTCAATCCATAAGAAAAGGTGACCACAAAGAGCATGTCCTGCCTCAGGAGCCTGGTTACACTGAAATTGGGGCCCTCCTTCTGGGCAAAGCAGCAGAGATTGGCCTAAAAGAGGATGAATTAGCACATCTGATGCTCTTCAGCCAGCGCTCCTCCTTATTTTGGGGCTGGTTCCTCCAACTCTGTATGCCAATTCCTACTGCTGACAAGGTACCTCATGCTGTTGTGGGATGGGAACCATTTGCACTGTATCACCTGTCTCTACTGTACTTTTTGCTGCCAATGGTATTGAACCCAAGCACCCATTAGGGCTCACAGTTTTTATTTCCACTTTTAAAGTGAATCTTATTAGAAGTCTGCTCCCCTGCTACTTGAAAGGTACACGTGGGTGAAAGATAAACTGTGATCCAAGGAAATCTTACTCTAAACTAGATTTAAATATACAATTAAGCAGACTCTCAAGTTAGCTCATCTTCACACTTCTACTGAAGATAAGCCAAATTCTCTTAAGCAGGGTAATGATCTGAGTGCTTCTTATTTTCCAAATTACGGGACAACAAGCTTGCCTCCCTAATGAGCCAGGCTTTGATCTCCAGGAAAACGGAGCATTAGGAATAACACCACATGTTAAGATAACATTGTATTTAACTTCAGATGAGAACAAATCCAGGGGAAAGCAGAGCACAATAAACCCTGTTACACACTGTCTGCTAGAGCTGCCCTGGTCGGGTCTTTCAAGGGAGAATTCGCCGAGTGACAAATGAAAAATATTAACAGGTCAAAACCTCTGGTGTTTGTGAAATGTAGTCTCAGTTGAGGGTCTACAAAGAGCATGTGAGAGCCCAGCTGTAGGACCTACCTGTGACAAAGGCATATGCTGCTAGGATGTTGCTGAGCAGGGCCATCTCTGTGCTGACGCCCACAGGCTCCATGCTGCTGCTGGGCTCCGGCGGCCGTGTCTCATCCACGGGAAGCAGGAAGGGGGTGTTGTCTAGAGGGTAGAAGGTGGCCGATCTCCCTTTCTTCTTCTCTGCTTTGAAACAGAAAGGGAGTGAGGAACAAGGTGCACGTGCCCCAGCCCTACCCTGCCCTAACCCCACCAGGTCAGCATCTGCGTTCAGAAATCTGGAGCCGCTCAACACCTAGCCATCCAAATTTGCCCCTTTGGCAGGGGGCAACTAAACCTTCTCAGGTAGCTTTAGCTGTGAACATACCCTGTCTGCATCCAGGCAGCATCTTCTCTCCCCCGTCTCCTGCTCTTTCATGTCACCACTTAGACACACCCACCTACTCTACAGCAAATATATAATCAGCTTTCTTTTCTCTTATGTAAATCAAAGGAGCCTTTATCAACAGTAGGTTCAGCTAAGCTTGTAATAAGGACTGGAAAACACAGGCAGAGCCAACAACCCTCTGCTGGTGTCTCGCTGTAGTGATCCATCCACACCTGGCAAACAGACGTGCTTTCTCTCCAGCATTCTCGGGGAAGGGTGGACCTGAGTTTATGACTTCCTTCAGAAGCCTGCTCGTATTGTGTTTCACCCAGACACCATTTCCCCTTTAGAGAGGTGAATGAACATGGGTTAATGATTTGATTTTATTTGTTGAAGACTGGAGCTAAGGGGGCAGCTAACTCCAGGAGGCTCAAAGAGACCCTTTCAGACCTTATCAGCTCGCTGCTGAGTGGCCCCTGCACCTTGATCTGCAGGCAGACACCCCCCTGGCCAAAAAACCCTAAGTGTTTCAAACAGACAAAAAAGTTGCTGCACAGGACCCGGCTTCATCATCCGTGTGATTGTTTTAACTGTAGCCACTACAGTTTTTCAGGCTCTTTTCCCTGGGTGCCCAGTTCACTGGCAAATCACAGACTGGCTCACGCTCATCTGCAGGTATTAAATTCGGGAAGCTGTTGGGACCCCTCTCTGATAACACCATCACTCAGCACCCACGCAGGGAGATGGTCTGCTCTCCCCGGCTGCCTGATTCGTCTCCTTTCCCTGCAAACCCAGCACTGGGGAGCACGTTCAGCCAGGAAGCAGCTCGGCGTGGGGAAGCGGTAGCAGAAATTGAGGGGTGTCAAAAAGAACAGGTAATCCTGGATGGAGAGGGACCGAGTGCACGAAGGCGATGCCAACTCCTAATCTGCCCCCGGAGGAGAAGCATCAGGGATGGGTGTCCGGGTGTTGCTGGGAGGGATGAGCCCCAAGGAACACGGGCACACTTGTATCTCTGCCACCAAATAGCTGCATGGCCTTGGGAAATTTGCCACAATTTGCAAGCTACCGAGGTGTTAATGACTGGCCCTGAAGGAAAGTTTTCAGACAGAGGTGCCTGAGTGGCAGATCCAAAAGGGGAAAATATCCCAAGAACATCTTGCCTTAGGAGAATGGAGATCACTGAAGGTAGACCTGTAAAATGGAGGCCCTGTGGCACAGAGGGACCAGGGCACATTCATCAGGAAATCGATAGCAAAGCTTTGGAAAATCTAATCCTGATCTAGGCACCATAAATACCAGTGTGCACTCTAATCTTTCGGTTTTTTTCTCCCAGTCTGGTAAATCTATGTCCGTACAAGTGCTTGGATATTTTCTCTACCACTCTTCCTGAAAAGAAATCCATGGAAGCAGGGTAAATTTTTCATTTCTCCTGAAGATATCCTGGATACTTCAGCACATCTCAAGTAGCACTACTGCATCTAAACTGAGGCAACTGAATCCTGCTGTTAGTTGACAGATCCTAAAGAGTCATTCACCTCTCCCTGTAGCAGACCCTTAAAGTTTGATGTGTTTGCTCATACAAAGACACCTAAGTCACCCCAGCTCAGGAGGACATCCAGGCAGAGATGGCAGGCATGAGAAGGGATATTGGGGAAACTCTTGCCCATCTAGGGCAACATTTAGAAGCCAGGAAACACCCCAGTTCATCTCAAATGACACATTTACATGAGGGTAACTGAATCCTGCCCGAGATTTCTGCATACAAAGTCTGGCTCTGAACTAGTTAATCTAAAATACCTTTGCAATCAATGAAAAGGAAGGGCACCACCAGGATATAATCTCATATACATTTTATAACCGCATATTTTATCATAAAGTGGACTACTGAGTTAGGTGACTCCAGGTTCCTGCTAGGTCTTTGAGAGCTTTCTACAACTCTGCTTCAAAGTCCAACTAATGTGGCTGGACTGCATCTGCACTGAGCTGGCAGGACATGAACCTGAAGCCTCTGCAACACGCTCTCTCTCAAATGTCCAATTTTGGAGTAGTGACAACCCACCTAACCCTGAGTCGCGATAAATTCATGGCATCTCATTCAGACTAAGGTTTAAATTATACTTGTAGAGGAGGCTTCCATGTGCATGTGCCAGGTCAGCCAGGAAAGGCTCAGGTAGACAACACTTCTGTTGGGTATGGGGCATCCATTGTAAACCATTCAGGAGACAGAGTAAGGCATAATTTCTCTCATGTGAGACACAAGAAGAATCTTTTTTCTTTTTTTTTTTAAACTTCTGATTTGTCCAAAACCCAGATGGAATCCAACAAGTTTTTAAATGAATACTTGTTTCTGCCTACACTATACTCCAGCAAAGAGCACCACAAAACCACAGAACTGGTTCTGTCATCTGCAGGACTGTACAAGCACAGACAGGGAACACAGAAGATGACTGGGATTATGCAGGAGGGAAAAAGCAAACAAACACAATTTCACAAAGGCCACGTGTTTCTACGCTGTGCAGTTCCCTGGTCTGCCATTCATTCCAGGATCACCCTAAAAGATATCCCTTTCCTCCTTGCTAACTTTGAAGTCCTTGTCTATGCCTAATCAGCTCACCTACTACTGGTTTTCCCTTCACCACCCTTTCTTAGCTGCTCCCAGTCACCCCAGTTGTTTCCCAGTGACTTTACACCAAACTTGAGGAAAATTATTTCAGCCAGCAATAAATCTGCCCAACAATATAATTCAAGCATAGGAGAGGTTATTCATGATACCAGGCTGACTTTAATAATAAATAATAGTTTTAACGAAAGAAAAAAAATAGGAAGGGAGATTAAAGAAATGTCCAAATATTTCCTATTGCTATTTCCAAGACATTCTTTTAGCTCTTAATTTCAAAATGACAACTTTGTTTGAAAAGTGGTGGATATTTTAAAAATGAACGAATAAACAATGTGAAAACTAAACAAAAGTTGCCATTTGTAGAAGTGAATTGTTTAGATGAATGAAAATGAGTTCAGGATTTTTTTCCTGCTTTAAAGAATTACCAGGATCACAAAATTTATTTTGGGCTGACCCAAAATTCTTTTCCTTGACAATTTTTCAGTAAGGCCTCCAAACTGACATTTATATTATTGCTGACTCTTACTTATCCATGAATTGATTATCCAGGCTGTGGATTATCTTTGCCAGGAATGTAGACAGAGCCAATACTACCCACAATGTCCACACCCACTCTAAAGCTGAACCTCTGGGAGCACAGGGTGGGAATTTCAGGAATAATGTCATACACCATCTCCTGCGTGTTAGGAAACACAACACAAAACCACTGACTAACCCAATATGTGCTCACCTGTGCTTTTCCTTTATTCATACCCCATCCCTTCCTCCTACTCACCTGTGCCTATAGATAGCTAAGATATTTGACTTCATTCATATCTTGACTTTGCATTTTATGAAAATAGCATCATATTTCAAAGCTCGCTTGGAAACTTCTCTGTCCCCTGTGAGGCAGATCTCCTGGCTCTGCCTTGTTGGTTTTTTTTTCCTTTGGCAATGTATTAGATGGGTCTGCAAAGTATTTCTGGGATGAGTTGTGACATGCATGGCCACAACTGCTATTTTAAGAAACGTGGTGTGAGTTTCACAGTTCACTTCAGTCTGTCACTGGTCACACCTTGAAGCTTCTCTTTCTGTGACATGGATGGGGTTTGGGAACAATGTAGAAACGCAGATAAGAGGAGATAGAGGGGAACAGTTACCACAACACAGTTAGATTTGGGCCCACACTGCAATAGTCATAGCTACCTGGGAGAGCACGTCCTATGTTGGAAGGAGAGACATCAGAAAGGAACACGCCGTCCTCTATAACATTGGGATCAAACACTCTTGGCCGCAGTGGAAAATGTGGCTGCTGAAATCCTTGGTAATTGGTTGGTCTTGGCTGGGTTTCATGCAGAAGCTTCCTGGGAACTGAAAGAGAGGAGTAAGAAGAGGACAGTTGTTAGAGTCAGTTATTCCAGCTGGTCAGAATGAGAATTATCACATTATGCTATGGGCTCAGCTGATACTTAATTATACCATGTGCAGACCAAACAGACACTCATTTACCGCTATGATGAATGCTCTCCAAATGCCAGCCCACAGACACGCAATGAGAGAACACTGGAAACTATAAAGTGATTAAGATATTGTTTATTTACAATTAAGCTTTGAGACGAGACTAAGGATCAGATTCAGACATTTTATTTAGACACCCATCTTAGAAACTGAAACGCCTAGTAAGCTAGGCTTTGGCCTGAGCCCCAAGCTTCAGAGAACTCCAGCTGGACACCTCTGCTCCTGCCATGACAGCGGGCTGGGCAGGATGCCACATATCAGCAGGGACATCGGGTACGCCAGAATCACTGCCTCTCTCCAGCCATCAAGTTGTAAGCTCAGGACTCCACACCAGGCATTTCTGTCCACTCCGGATTAACAACACCTTAAATCATCCCCCACAGAAGTAAGAAACCCTCCCCACTCAGTGCAATGTAAAATACGCTGTTCCCCATCGGGCTTTAGGCTGTAACTGCACTGGGAAAGGCCCATTCTCCATTCCCACCATCTTGAGAAGGAGGGTGAAGACCCAGCTAATCCGTGCTGCTCCCCGTGTTTCATCAGCCACAGCATTAGCAATATGCAGGCAAGGTAGGTTCATACGTGACAGTTTTGTCAGAACATCTACAGTCTTCTTTGGACCAAAGCATGCCTTAGTATGAAGAGTGTTTTCTCCTCCTTGATGTTGCAAGGCCAGCTCTTCAGCTGAACATCCAGGTAAAGAAATCAAAGTCAGTGTAACTACCTCAGCGTACGCCCACTGAAGGTGAATCCACACAGTAAATTCACTAATTTGCCCTGTGGGGACACAGCAGCATCTCATTTGTGGAACTGAACCAGTTCTCTGCCTCAGCCCCGGCCAACACCTGAGGCTATTTCAGAGCAAAGTGCTTTTCCGTACAAAGAAAAGAAACACATATGCAGGCCATTCTGCAGAAATTAGAGGAATAAGAGTGATGAAAGACAAAAATAAAGAGATTGAAATTTCCAGAGGAGAAAGATGTATTTTCTCTGCCAGTGACTGTATACTAATATATACATAAAAGCACCATTTTACCCCTGCAGACAACCAAGACTTTAGTGCATTAAAGACACAGAGAACTAGGCACAGGTTCACCAGACCCACAGAAACCCCAGGAGAAGACTTCTGCAGTCTTCTTTGGAGTTGGAGTCTCCTTTCTACAACTCTAATGGCAACTGCCTCTCTGATCTCAAGCAGGCTGCCTCAGTTTCCCCACCACTCCGCTGCAGATCGCGTTCTCTCTCATCTGCTCTTCACAGGGGTGTGAAGAAGTGCAATTAAACATGCAAAGCACTTTGAGATCCTTGGCACCAGCATGACTTGGAAAGAGTGCAGCCCTGGAACAGAAAGGAAATTCCTGCCTGCTCCCTGCACCTAACCAGCTGCCAAGCTGGAGCATGAGATTTAATCACGCCCATTAAATTTTCCTGCATAACTCCAGATATTACTGGTGGGGGAAGCGATCCAACCACCTTGTTTACATCATGTTCGACTTACTGTCTTTGCTGAGGCAAAGAGAATTGTAACTATATTTACTGACTGACCTCCTATATTAGGCTGCCAAGTTATCAGCACTGAAGTTCTCCCATTATTAGTAGAGTCATGCTAGGTCAGGAAAGAGGCATAAAAACCTCACAGCTTCTGAATATCAAAGAGCTGGCACGGCAGTTTCTAGTGAAACCTGAATTGGCAACTGTCCTCTGATGGGGAGGCAGCAAAAGAAACGCATCCCCTGTTCGGAACCAGACAGAAGCACAAGGGATACCTGTGCCAGAGAAATAACAGAAAGTCTGGAAAGGAGGTGGGTAGAACAGAGATTATCCCACAAACCACACAGCCAGGGAGAACTGCTGTTCTGGGTGCCTAACTTAAGGCACCCAAAGGTGCCTCACGATGTTCAGAAGGCATAAGGCTCTGCACCCTCCAGAAACAAAGACCCTGTATCTCAGGCTGAGGAACTGAAAGGCATTTAAGACACAACTCAGTTTTCCCTTTTATCCAAACTGCAACCTGTCAATATGCATCCAGTGAAGAAAATGAAGCAAAAGGAACGCAGAGACAATTTTTTACCAGATTTTGACTAGTCTTTCATGTTTCAGACTGACTCTTCTTATGAACAGCTCCTTTCACCTCCCAGTATTCATGGCCATCTCTGGGGCACAATGCAGGCTGGGTGGACCTGCATCTTTCTTTGAAAAGGTGACACTTCCAGGGGAAAGAAACACCATCTTTTCCTAAGCACACCCAGGGCACTGAGCTGTAGCTTTTCCACCATGGCCTCTGTGCTACCACTGCTACCTCCGGGACCAGGAGAGGAGTCAAGGTAAAGCAAAGCATTGCTAAATCAGTCAGCAACTGGTCAATAGCATCCCAAGGAAGAGTAGAGATGGAGAAGTATTTGGAGCGAGACATTCATACAGACTATTTATTGTCACAGCACCTTAATGAGGTAGGGTTGGGCTGTTATCCCTTCAGGATGGCTGAGGAAGTAAAATGACTACTAAGTAGGCATTTGGGGCCTATAAAGGCAAGCAGCCATGAAGAGAGATTCCCAAAAGCAGGCATGTGGTTAACGTCTGTCACTAGTGTGCACTTTGGTACTTTCAAAAATCTTAAGAGGGGCTTCTCTTCGCTTCAGCAACTAAACCCCTTTAAAACTCTGGAAGCAACTTAGTGCAGCCCAGGATGTCTACTGCACACGATCCTCAGATTTTTCCATTTCAAGGAACCATTTTTCTCTGTGGACATCATAAACATCTTGAGGACATTTTGCCAGGAAAGGTCTGTCTTGGCAAAGAGTAAATAGAGCAACGGCACACAGCGAGTCTGCTCTTCTTCTAGTTTATACAATGCTAAAACAATACACAGCTTAGATAGCTCAATTTAGAAAGACAGTAAAACTTTCTCAAGTGCAAAACACCTCACAATTTCCAGTTAGCTTCTGTGCAGCAGCCAACTCCACAAGAAAGATTAAACAGCTGGTTCCTTTGAAATACCCTCCTTAAATTCTCCAGAGAGGAGTGCATCTGACACAAAGCATGGCATGAACTGAAGCAAGGTGTCAAGAAAAGTTATTTATGATTAAAACCACCAGAAAAAAAGTATCTGGGATTTTAGTCTTATCTCAGCATTAAGCACAGAAATCCTGGCAGGGAAGGGTTGGACCTTGGCCCACTCCATTCAGTCAAGTGGAGAAGTTAAAGCACCTCAGTCAGCAGAACAAGTGATATATGTGGACAGGAGGGGAAGAAACAGGCCTTCAATCAAAGTGTTAACACGTCTGATAGTCAGGAGCCCTGCACCTTCAAATGCACATGAGAAATGAGCTGGGATCATCTGGAAGAGAGGAGATGGGACCTCAGGGGGTAGCAGTCAGCACTGAGACGTGGATATTTATCTGATTGAATACATTCTCTGCTAACTCGGGCTGGACAGCTGAGCAATGCAGGCAGAGGTGTAACTTTCTGGATGACAAGCCATGCTCTGCCACCCACCCCAACTCGGGCATCACCACATGGACTCGGCATGAGCTAGGACTTGATCTGGAGAGCTAAGTGTCACCATGGCTGTGACACTCTATGAAGGCACCTGCAGAAGGTGACTCTAGGTTATTATACACCTGCAAGGGAGCTCCTGAATCAGCAGGTTCATTCCTCTGCCATTACAGGCTTTTGAGTTTTTATATAATCTCTCTGTGTCCTGGCTCCCAGCTCCCACTGCTCATCTGTCTGAATCAACATCATGACAGCAATAATTTATACCAGTTCGCAACCCAAGACCTTCATTACCCATTTGCAATGAATTAATAGTATCAATCCCACAACAAAACCTCACCATCTCTGCCTGGCAGCTTTTTCCCCTGCAGGGATGGAGAAAAGGAAAATCAAAGCTGGAGTGTGCTCTCACTGGCAGAGCAGACCCATCAGATTCGTACAAGCAACTGGCAGGACAGTGTGAAAAGACACATGCTGGTGCTGCTGACAGTGTCCTTATTTGTACTTGGTGGAGACTCCTTCTGCTGGGCTTTTCACACAAGCACTCTCTTGTGGGGCCAGAAAACTGAGGGCTGATGAAAAGAAAAAAGTTACTGTGCCTACAAGCAGCAAAATTCTGAATTGCAGTGCTAAGAGATGGAAAAGGCCAGCCAATACCTCGCCTTTGAGGTTCTTTGAGATCGCTTGCTGCATGGTTTTTTCTATTTTGATCTATTTAGTTTTGAACACTCCATTTCTGGGGGTTTGGCTAATTGTCACAAGAGATTATTTTGCAGAGGAATGCTGTTCTTTCTGAGGAATTCTATTTCAATATGCTGCTGAGTGTTTCAATTAAAACACATATATTATTTCCCTAATCAAAACATTTGACTGCTATAGCCTTCAAATTCTACAGATGGGGAATTGGCTCAGGGACAGAGTTTTGAAAGCATTTAAGTATCAAAATGATTTGTCCAATCTCATAGAGGAAGCCAAAGAAAGGAAACAAGTTCAGGCTCCCTGTATTTTAGCCTCGTACTCAAACCATCCCTTCTCTTTGCTAATTTGCTCATTTGGTGTTTCCAGGACTCAACGATCCCCCAACCTCCACCCTCACTGTACATACAGATCAGTCAACTGGAGGGGAGATCAATGAAAGCTCAGTCTTAAAAACATACAGACAGGCATTTTATCCTTCTCCAGTCCCATGTTGTACAATCTCTTGTGCATTTCCAGCCCATAAGGTTTACTCTGAAAGCTCAGTATGATTAAAGCAGATCTGCAGGACCTTCAGCAAATCCTCCTGTGAATGCTTGAAGCAGAATGCAATTTGAGCAAAACATGACTCCCTCACCAGTGAAAATTACAACCAAGCCTTTTATCTGGGCAGGTTGGGGCCAGGAACTGTTGATGCTCAACATATTTTTAAAAGAATAATAATAAAAAAAATCCTCCCGTGAGTAATCACCCAATATAAACTACTGCAGGTTTTTAGAGGTAGCAGCTGTGAAGAATTTTTGTTTGAGACTTAAAAATGCACAGTGTCCAGCTAGAAATTGGATCGTTCACATTTTTGAACAATTACAAGAAAGCAATTCCTTAGGAAATATGGAAGGTATATGGCGTTCTCAGATTGCAGAATTAGAAGTGGTTTATGTGCTTTAAAACCTAAATTCACTAAGCAGTCAGTCAAAAATATCTATTAAAATAATGGATTTTGTCTGTGTCAGAACACAAAATAATCACAATATAATCACAGAGCAAGAAGGAAAAACCCCATAGGTGAGAAGACTCTGCGTTTGGTGACAGCAGTAACACTATTGTCTACCTAGAAGCATGGGGGTGGAAGATACTAATTTGATTAACAAAAGTAAATTGAGGCACAACCTACCCCCTTGGCTTTTTCCCAAGGGTCTCAGACATGGCCAAGGAGCAAGCTGAAACCTTTTCCGCCTGTCTGTGCTGCATCCAGCACCTTTCAAGTGAATAAAACCCCATTTGCATCATATGGCAATAGGCTTTGCTTCTTCCCATGATCACGTGTCATGCCAGACATCACAGAATCATAGAATGGTTTAGGTTGGAAGGAATCTTAAAGAACATTGAGTTCCTACCCCCCAGCCATGGGCAGGGACACCTCCCACTAGATCAGTTTGCTCAAAGCACCGTCCAACCTGGCCTTGGACACCTCCAGGGATGGGGCATCCACAATGTCTCTGGGCAACCAGTTCCAGTGTTTCACCGCCCTCAGAGCGAAAAATTTCTTTCTAATATCTAATCTAAATCTGCTGTCTTTCAGTTTAAAACTGTCACCCCTCGTCCTACTGCTACACTCCCTGGTAGAGAATCCCTCACCATCTTTCCTGTAGTTCCCTTTAGATATTGGAAGGGGTTATAAAGTCTCCCCAGACCCTTCTCTTCTCCAGGTTGAATAACCCCAACCTGTCTTTCTAGGAGAGGTGCTCCAGCCCTTTGATCATCTTCATGGCCCTTCTCCGGACTTCCTCCAACAGGACCATGTTTTTCTTACACTGGGGGCTCCACAGCCAAAGCCTACCTCCAATTCCTGCCCTGTCTGGGACAGGAAAGCTTTTCAGTCAGATATAGGTATGATTACTTGATAGGAGACCATCAGATCCTACAGGTTGCAAATGTCTCCATGAGCATCTAGATGCCCTGGCCATCCACATATAAAAGGCTGAGAGCACTGGACATCAACTCTGTGCTTTGGCTGCAAAGCCATAGGGTACCTCTGGGTATCCTATAGCATATTTAGAGTAAACGTATAGCACAGTTTACACAGAAAGTGTAAAGGGTCCAAGGAGCCATGAAAGGAGTTTGCACAACAGAACGTAAGCCCGAAAGCTGGAATTTGATCAACAAGCTGCAATGTAAAATCTTCACTCTCACAAAAAAAAACCAAAAAAAACCACCCAGACCAGCAGACCAGAGGTTTAATGAACAAAAGTGGTCAAGACCTCAGCTTTCCACCTCCTGCAGTCATTTTTAAAGGGAGTTTTTTTCACCCAGCATCAATATTGTCTGCAATTCTGAAACCGAATGCAAAACCCAAGAGAAAGGGGGAGTTTCTCAGCCTGCTGCAGGTGTGTTTTCCACACGTGGCAGTTCCAAACCACTGATAATGAGGAAGTGACTCATGCCAATTACAGTAAGTCCACTTCCAAGCACCACACAGAAATCAAGTGATGGGAAGTCTGGGAAAATAGCCCTGTCATATCCAAAGCCATCTATGCCTCCTCAAGCCCACAGCCCACACCAGGGACCTCCTCCCCTGCCCCTCCCCTCAGACACTGCCTGAAGCAGAAATCTGTCTCTTCAGCTGGTGATTCGTGGGCTGGTGGGAAGCAGCACAAGCTGGGATGTCTGACACAACTCATATAAACTTTCAAAACACTCTGCCAGGGTTACTCCTGAGGCAGCCCAGATGCTTTGCCCTTTACTGCATCTTCCAACAGCAGCTAATCACAGTAAGGCTGTGTAATAATAACATAAATATAACACAGACGAGCTTTTCTCTTGTTTGTCCTCCATGGAAAAGGAGATGTTCATCCTTTTCTCATGCAGCTGCAAGCAGAGAACTGTCTTCAGAAGTGGCAGCGATTCCAGTCCAGAAACAAAGTTCATGCAACACAAATTAGCTCAGTCTCACCGTTCCTCCCAGCGAAATCTCTCACGGGTATATGGCTCTGTGATGTCCTCAAGCCAGGACAGAGGCTTTAGGAGATGAAGGTACCATGGTGCACTTCCAACCGAGACCCTCCATGGGTCCACTCCCTACCAACCTCTCCCTGCCTTGAACAGGACTGCAGAAGGCTTTTCCCTGATTCCTCCTATTTCTGCCTGTCCAGAAATGCAATAGTCTTATTAAAAGAGACCGTTCACATAATCTGGGAATTCAACCCATGCATGCCCTGTAGGTACCTAGTGAAGAAATCCTTTAAATAAGCTACGTTCCTAAGCTCCCTGTATCATCAACAGTGAAAGGTGGGTGCCTTTGAAAGCCTCCAGGGCAGATTCTGTCTACTTAAATTTAGGAGCCTAATCAGGGATAGTTAATGAATCATAATGTTACCTTTGGATTTATTCTCCTGAGTGTATCTGAGTTAAAATCTTATGAACTGCTTCACATCTTTTACTCAGATATTTTTCTTCTATCTTGAACTTTTCAAATCGGGATTTGAAGCTACAAACGCCTTAATTTCTATCCAATGATGCATGTGCTTGATCTATCCACAGGCAGTTTTCCTCCTGCTTTCATAGCCATGAAAGTCAGTTGTTCTTCTTTCATCATCTTAAATGTAATAACAGAATATGAAGCATCTATTGCCAGCAACTCATAAATCTCCTGCTTGATGTGGCTTCTGGTCTCCAAAGGGCACAGTGGAAAGCATCGCATGCACCAGTCTGCTCCCTACATGTTCTATTTGGAAAGAAAAATGGATCAAAAGGAAGAAAGCCTTGTAAGAGATACCTGCAGATACGAAGAGTTACTTTCATCTGCTAGATTTCTGCCTGCTGCAAAGTCAGTCGAGTTCTCCCTTTTCACAAGATAATGCATCTTTAGGAGGATGAGACTCAAGTCGAGGCTTGTCCAAATTCCAGCATGCTCAGCTACACCCGCCATGGGACCTCTTGCCAGCCAGAGATGTAGGACCTGGCTGCACCTAATCTCCATCAACCCAGAGATTCTGACAGTAAGTTCATATACCTGAGCAGCAGGAGTGTATTTTAGGGAACAGAGATGGGTCTGGATCAAACCATTAATGTCACCTCCAGGTGCTACTGCTAGAAGCATGGGTAACTACTGCAGGAACAGAAATCAGACTCACACTCACATATGGAGTGAGTTCAACCCTGCTGAATTAAGAAACATTCCCTTTATTTACATGGTCAGAATCTGACAGTTCAATCCCGGAGCCTCAATTCCAGAAATGGTAGCAGCAAGAAAAAAAAAAAAAACCACAAATTACTACCAGGGTGCCAAATAGGAACTGACAGCACCTGGGAGAAGTTGCCAGTCTCCAAGACTAGGAAGGATACAGCAGCAGAGTCCAAGAGCCAATTTGGGGTTTTCTTTTTTTGTAGCACACAAGGATGACTGAACCTGGGACCTGGGCCCTTTATCAATGAAGAGGAAGACACAATACAGAGGATGGCACAAAAAGAAGAATAAGACTAATAAGGAAGTCAGATTCCTTCCTCTGGTCTTCACTATATCCCCAATCTGGACTGGATCTATCACATATTTGCAGCGGTACTTTGCAAACCAGCCCATTCATGTATTGATTTCTTAGGCATTATAGAGAATACCAGTTTGTTTGTCTTTTCAGAGAAGACTTTCATTACAGACTATAATTTTATGCCGTGCTCTGAGTCCATCCACTCCACTTTGAATCAAAGCAGAGTAATAATAAATTTCAGGTTTTAACACAATTCCTATCTTTCCTCATAATTACAGTCCTTTTAATCAAAGACTTTACTCTTTTAAATTACTTTTATAGTAAAGAACTTTTGCCCTTGACTTGTTTAGGCTATAGAGCTTGGCAGAGAAACTTTTGTGTAGCTTATCTATTTTTCAAGAAAATATGTGACCCAATACATGGCTCCCAGGAGGATGCTGACAGAGCAGTAAGCATCGTGTGTTTGAGGGTGGCTGATCCGAAGCCAGGGCATTGCTCATTTGAAGAATTACTCGCCAGCAAGGGAAGGGAGTCTCTCCATTCAGGATGCCAACACATACCCAAGTGGTTGCAGCCTTGCAAGTTACCAGGAATCAGCTGAGTCACGGCATCTGATTCTGTAAAACCTGGGGCAAAAGATACTCCCTTAAACTTCAGTGAAAAGCACACAAGTTGGCAGTGAAAGATGCCCTTGGTGGTTTTTGCTATTCCATACCCGAAGGCAGTGGCTGGGTACTATGTATTACTGTGAGACACTGAAATGATAGCCAGGGCAAGGGTAGCCAAGATAAAGTAAGGAGAAAGGGATGGAGTAAAGGGGCAGAGGCCCTGAAACATGAGTGGTAATGACTTTAAACTGAAAGAGACTAGATTTAGATTGGATATTAGGAAGAAATTCTATACTGGGAGTGTGGTGAGACACTGGAACAAGTTGCCAAGAGAAGCTGTGGATGCCCCATCCCTGGAATTGTTCAAGACCAGGCTGAATGTGGCTTTGAGTATAACCTGTTCTAGTGGGAGGTGTCCGTGCCCATGGAAGAGGGGTTGGAACTAGATGATCTTTAAGGTTCCTTCCAACCCAAACCGTTTTATGATTCTATGAGAAGCCACGCCAACCCCCACCAGGGACAGGAGAGGGATGGCAGGGAAGCAGAAGCCCAGGCAGGAAGATACCAGGGAAAAGTAAGAACATTCACTGCACTGCCCAAATATTTGAATAAAGAGTAAGAAGCCTCATGCTTCACCATCTGAGCCAACAACTAGCCTGATATGATCCAAGCATTATATTCCAAGAGTTAGGAATGTAATTTTTCCCCTGAGACTGCTGACCAAACTGGACATTTAGGGGACTTCCTGTGCTCATCTCTGAAGCAATGTTACCCACCCCGTAGTCCACAGACCACTGGTGACCTGTGAACCATCATAAGAGTGATCCAGAAAAAAACCCAAACCTTAATTCAAAGAAAAACCAAAGAATAACCCCGGATGTCCCCTGTGGTTTGTCTTAGTGTCTGCTGCTAGGAGATGCTTCCCGTCTGCTCTCCTTGTCTAATTAAAAGTGTTTGTAATTACAGCAGTAAAACTATGCTCAGTAAAAAATATTTTCTTTTTATCTAAGTGCTACTTATCTGACAGTGCATGCAAGTTCTTTATCAGTTCATCAGCTTTTCCTCTCCGTAATCAAACAGTAGAGAACTAGACAAGGGGCTAGAATTTTTTTCAAAAAAGATAGCAGTGACTTGATAACTCAAGCTAAGGAATGTCATCAGAAAGCAGACAGTAACCTCTGCCATTAAAGGCAGTGACTTTGCCTGGTCACACAGTTGACTTAGCGTGGCAACTCCCAGGATCCCATGAGATGCCCAAACTGGAAACCCTGCACAAGGAGAGGTTATCAATAGCATTGGAATAAAGACCAGGGATGAACAAAACCATATAAGGTAGCTACAGTGCTTAATGCCCTTCAGTTAAATATAGATGAATGCAGATTAATATTTAATATTTTACAAAAATACAATTTAGTTCATGATCCAGAACATGATGCAGGGACCATTGGCTCCTGTTGTTCAGGACCTGGCCTATACAAGAAGCCAGGCTACACTAACAGCCTCTTTTCAGGCTGTTAAAACTGTTTTCAATATAAATCCTTCTATTCACATGGTCATAACCTGTGAGACATCCTCCTCTGGGGCTAAGACTTCCTGAGCACAGTGGAAAGTTTGAGGAAAAACCTTATAGATGCTTTTGAATTATGACAGTATTAAACCTCCCGTTTTTTTAAAGACGTACATTTAACTGGCAGAACTTCTCTGACACAGAGCATCAGCCTTAAATCATTTGGCTTGTAGACCACGAAAAGTTCTTTGCGTGGTTTATGTATTACTTTTTTTTTTTTTTTCCCCTGGTAGAAAAACACGTAGCATGCATCATCTTGCTTCCATGCATATCCCGAGGCAGCAAAGACTGCGAGCTCAAGTGTTACTACAATTGCCACTGCGAGGAACTGCCAGTTTTGTGGAACAGCAAATTATAGTCACTTTCCTGACGCCACATAAAAGCAGCTACACACCATGGAGAACAATGCCAGGGTTTTGTTCTAGCCCAGCGAGGATGCTACCGAGCACCTACCCCACGCTCTTATGCAACTTACCCTGCAGCTACTTCCACCAGCACAGTCTGGGAGCCCGGGAAAAAACTGTGGGAATACACAGTGCTGGATGCTCGTGGCAGCTTTCCAGCACTTTAATAATATTTTTTTTAAAAGAACACAAGGTTTTTAAAGCTAACTGTTTGTTTCTACAAGGCTTTGTGAAACATTCAGCAAAGATATTGCATGCACACTAGTCTGTTCTTTTCCACCCCCCACATACGTAATTAGGATTTATTTATACGGATGCCCCTGTCTCAAATGATACCTGATTCACAGCATTGGGATGGGAGGTGGCCAGTTTATCCCTCCATCATACTGATACACTGACTAATCTCTGGGTTTAACCACTTCAGTTAAAGATCTGTATTAGTGCAAGTAAGGCTTTACAAGACTGAGCTGCAAGTATGGACATTATATATATATATATACACATATATATGTGTGTGTGTGTGTGTGTAGGACACTGCTGGGCAAAAGGCTTATGTCATTTATTCCAATGTTAATGGGGCTAAACAATCCTGAATCAAATCCCGCCCACCAATTAGAGCAGAAATTATTCCACAACTACTTGGGACTCTCCTAAGACCTCTCTAGGAGAAGGGCGGGTCTCTGACACATCCCAGCTACTCATAATACTTGATTCACTGGAAAATTTTGACCATGTTGCCACCCCAGCCCAGCCCCGGGGAGTCACTCTGGGAAGGTCAGCAACGCTTCCTTTCTAGTGGCCTTTGCCAGTTTTTGCCTGTTTGGGTAGCAAGGCCCATCAGCTGCCATCTCTCCTACCTCACTTTTCAAAATGACTGAATTCAATCGGTCAAAAAGTGTAAATGGAGACACAATTTAATGTGTTTAAAAGTGTTTCATATCACCTAGTGTTCATATTCCCTAGGAAATGCAGATTGCTAACGCACAGCCGAGGAACTCAGTTCATGCTGTAGCACCTCTATTTTTAGGCTTCCTTTCTGGGACTGTTAAAAAAAAAAAGATTAAGACTTTAACACATACCTTTGCTGCTGGTAACCTGAAGCCAGGGCAGGCCCTTTATCTGGCATGCACTCAATTTAAGTTGCCACTTCTTTCAAGTGGAATATAATGCTCTCTATCATGGTATTTGTTCCCTCTACTGGATATCTTGAGCCCACCAACCCCGATATCTTATCATCAGATGAAAGGATTAATCCAGCACAAAGAGACCGTGGACATCTTTTGAACAAGTAAATCTTTAACAAACAAATTTCCGGGTGGTGGTATAGACAGGGATGGTTTATGAGACCCTGTAAACAGCAAAGAAAATCATAAATACAGTTGTTCAAAGTATTGCTCTCCCATTCTGGGCTGACCCCTCTTCGTACCAACAGAGAGACTGCCCATCTCTGCAGAGACACAAACTGCAGGAGTTGCTCAGCTCACAAATGAGAGTGGCTGAACCTCCAAAGGAAAATGAATCCTTATCAATGCAACTGCACAGGATAAAATCTGCCTCACAACCTGGTTGGATTATACTGACAAGATGTTGTTAATTGCAATTCCAATAATCATCCAAGTTACTTAAAATCTGAAGTAATCTGCCTTAATTACTTTAACTCTATTAACAGCATAACAGTTAGAGGAGAAAAAAGGTTGTTAACTTGTTGCCTGCCAGATGCAAACTGCTGATAGGAGATATATCAGGTATTACAGTATTAAAACTGACCTCAGCCTGGCAGGAGAGGGCTGTGATTCATGCCCATGACTCCTAGGCACAGTGGGACTACAAAAAAATAACTGAGCAAAGATTAAAGCATTACCTGTTACAGTGGAATAAGGCAGGAGATTAATCTCTCATTTACTCTTAGGTAAACCTCCTTCCTAACTTTCTCCCAGTTCAGCAGGAACTTCAGCAAGTCCAATGTGGAAATCTGTTACGTTGCCACCTTGTTTACACCTCTGCCCTCCAGTTAAAATTGCTGTTAGGGTGGAGGATGAGAACTGGCCCACTATTCTGCTTAGTCAGAGCTTTCCACCTTTGAGTTGCTTCAGACTTTTCTCTGTGAAAAATAAAGAACCTATCTGAAAAATCTGTATTTGCACCAAAGTTATCTTCTCCACTCCTTCAGCAAATGTTCCAGGTAATGGAAAGTCCATGACAAACAGAGTTCCAAGTGAGGTACATTGTGAAAGAGGTAAAACTCTAATTAAAAACACAGTATGTAGAAGAAACGTCACCTTTGTGATCGTACAGCAGTCGCTGCAAAGAATTCCCTGCCCGATTTCCCAAGAGCAATACAAGCTTTGGAGGCACCTAAGTACAGATTTGCAGCCAAGTTTCACTGAGCTGGAAATCAAAACCTATCATCAGACTAATCTCCATATAGCTGGCTGATACAAGGAGCGAAATGGCTACGACATTATTCAAGCTCAGGCAGTTAATGAAATCTAAGAGCTGTAACTCTGAAATTTCACCCGTGAACAGCTTCCCGGCCTCTTCCAAGGGGAATCACAGCAGTTTGCCAAGCAGGGCCTGGCATCAGTACCACCCTGTAAATCTGCTGTCACAGACTGAAAGGCCAGAGGTGAGATGAATGGTCAGCGTGGCTCTTCCTGGCCTCGGAGTCCGAGACCCAGCCTGACTTCTTCCCTGCCGGCCATGTAGGCATGAAGGGGTCTGTGCTGCTCGCTGGGCATGAAGACAGTATCTACCCTCAGATTTTGTATTTTCACTGATCATCTTCAGAGGCAGAAAAGATTCTTCTTCCTCAGCAAGGACCTGATATCATCTGAGGACATTTTGTTGTGTTTACCTTCTACTGAAATGTCAGAAACTAAATACACAGAATCCACAACTATCTGCAGTCAATAAGCACCTGGCTGTAGAGGAAAAGGGAGGCTGTGATCTGGGAAGGAACTCATACACAGGAGAGATGACCATAGCCTCATCAGCAGACCCTGACCTTCACGCAAAGGGTGCCTGAAGTGATGAGGAAAAACCCAGGAAGGAAAATGTGTGTGGTCTTTCTGGTATTCTGTTTAGACACGTGAAGATTTTGTGATAGATAGAATAAAGATCATCTGATCTTTGGAACCATTAAAAAGACACAAGGATCATTAGCCTCCACTCTTCCATGTCCTGGAAGAAGTAAACTGTGGTTGCTGTGATGCAAGGAACTTAAACACACCATTCACCTGGTACAGTCTGACAACCTCCGTGCCTTTAAACTCTCTTAGCATTCAAAACAGAGTGGCTCCATCCAAAATGCCTGTGGGGAACAGCATGTGGCCCATGATAATTTCTAAGCCATGTCAGGATCATGCGACATGAAACATTGGTTCTGAAACTTAGGTCTATCAGGTTCCATTGTCAGGCACTCCTGGGCACTATTTTGTTCATCAGTGCAGACATACTTTGTTAAGTCCAGAGGTCAAACGCAGAAGTCTCAACATCTGTCCTAGCTTGGGAGGTCAGCACTGCTCCTCAGGGCTCACAGCATCTGGGACATGAAATCACAGGTCTGTAGCAGCCCAACAAGCATGGGACCTGATGACCAGGAGACGTGTCAGGCCAAGAACAGATCTGGATCTGCTGCCTGTCCGCAGCCAGGAACCTGGGATGACCCTCTGGGACAGCACCCAGGCACAGGGCCATGACACAGATTCAGCTCAGGGATGTTGTCAGTCACATGTTAGAGGAACAGACAGCCCGTTAGAAACACCGAAGGCCAAAATGCTCCATGGGGAAAGAAGACAGCTGAAAAAATTCCCCTGGCCTCCCCTGAACTGTCCCTGCATGAATGTTCCAGCCATCAGGTTCCAGAAACCTGATTTATACAAAGGTACCTGCCTCCAACAGAACATCTGTGCTGCTCCATCTGCCCTTGTGGAGCAGCACCCATCCCCTTGACTTGGAGCTACATGGAGAGCAGCACTCAGCCTCCACCAAGAACAAAAAGAGGCTGAACTCAGACAGCCCAGCCTGAATGCTCTTACCAAACTCCCTTATTAGCACAGCACAGAGCTGCTGCTGCCCAGAAACAGGAAGGAAACATACAACCACATCTTCCCCTAACGCTCCTCCTTTCCCTTTAAACACAAAGAACAAAAAGGTTGGGTTAGAGAGTCCAGCAGGCTCATGTGATTGTAAAAGGATATTATGCTGGGCACCTCATCCATCAAAGAGACCAGCAGGGTTTGAGGGGGAGATGGTGGGATAAAATAGTCTCCTGGGCCAAATTCGAGCCATAAATGTTGCTGCTTTTTATGTCAAAGGGAAGTCTTTGACTTTTAATCTTTCCATATTTCAATTAAATGATGCAAATGACAGAGAGATAAAATAGATGATGGATGCACAGCTAACCTCCCTCATGTTCTTGGGTTCCTAAGCTTTCTCTCCTAAATACCTTTACAACCAGCCTGTAAAATTACAGTGGAACTTATTCTTAAGCCACACTTGTATCAGTCATTCCATTTAATGAACTATCCAAAGATCGTCATTTCCCGACGTCGCTTTTCTGCAGTCATGGCTGTGCTAGAACCATCTGCAGAGATAAAAGATAACTTCCTATGTGGAAGCCCTCATCCCCCATCTGATCCCACCCAGGCAAGCCTTTAGAGCCAAATTTGTGCACTATTAATCCTGATTGCATTTTTGCAAAAATGTGATGGTATAGTCTGATATTAAAACTCCTTTTCCCTCTCATTTTGATTGACTAAAAACAAAAATCCTGTTTCTGATGCAGCTCCCTCAGACCAAAACATCTGGCTGTTTAAAGAAGAACAATTCTTACAGACATGATTTGCATTTCTTTATTTTCTTGTTCTTCTGTAGGTATTTATCAGGGTTTTCCGAGCAAGGAAGACCGTGATTACACTCTCAGGAAAACCAACAGAAGAAATAGTCTTAGAGAAATAAGTCCATATCAGCATTGAGCCAACACAGCTCTGGCAAGCCCATCACCCAGAGATGGGATGAACTCAATCTCCCCGCTTCCACAGCAGCCACAGATATACAAGAACTCCAGCTCTCTTGAGACACAAACCTGCCACACAACCTACAAACAGACATTTCCCTTCCCTCAGCCTTACCACAGCTTTGCTCCTACGTCTGGCTCCAACTCTACACAAACTCCTCCTAGAAATCATTATTAAGGGAAGTCTTGCCCTAAATCACCTTGACGTAGAGCTCAATAGGGGGGCTTACGTTAGCTTCTGTTAGTGCTGGCACATGCACACAGATGAACACGAGCTGCCACGAAGGACAGACTGGCAGGAGAGGGGTTAAAAGCTCACTGGGCACCTCGTCCTGAATCCAGCCTTCTTCTGCCTTCTTTGTTCTGTGCTCCAGCTTCAACACTAATTGCAGGAAAAAGCTGACAAAATGGTGCCGATAAATGTGGGGCTTAATCAAACAAAGCACTCGTAATTATTTGATTAAGAATCATTTTCTTTTCATAAATATATCAAAAATTCAAAACAGTTGTGCCCTTCTGCATTCATAGTGTGGAAGTAACCGCTGTGGAATTTGAACAGAGTTAGCTGAGGTTTCTGCCTGCCAGGTCAACATGAGCCAGACCATGTCCTGGCCTCTTGGGAGGAATGTTTGGACACAGGAATAGCTGTTTTTCCTGGATGGACACAGCCAGTCATCTGGCCATATAACAGGCATCAACAGATTGGGATTCAAGAACTGCACAGATGTCAATCAAAAATTTTGCGGAAAAGGCAAAAGATGATGTCTGAGTAAGGAAATATGTGAAATGAATGTGTTACCCTTCTTCTAGTATTCAGTAGGAAAAGTCATCTACAGACAACACTAATGGGAAGATTTGTTGGCTGTCACAGTTTACGTGCCAAAGGCATAACGAATGATACTTCAACACTGGGACGGCATGACCGTCATAATCAGAGGTGGTCCTTCCAAAACAAGCTCATGACAGGCAGGTGATGTGTGCAGGAAGCCAACATGGCAGAGCCTGCATCATTTCTGCAGATAACAGCACATCCACCTCAGGCTCCAGGGCTGTTAGCTCCACCACCCTCATCAGTCCCCACTTGTAAGCCAAATGCTGAAGGCAATAAACTATTTAGAGACCGATCCTATGTGTCTGCCTGCAGCAGAACTGAAGAGTATAGCACAAGATAGATACCCAGTGACCATAAAAAACAAAGTAAATTTGATTTTCACATTAGATTCAAATATTCCAGTGCCATACAAGCATTACCATCAAATATGATTGAATGAAAGCAATCCTTGGTCAAGGAGAAAACATTTCCTTTTAAAGTTTTCAAAGAACTTTGGTCCGTAGCTGACAATTACCATCTGTTTCTCCTCAAAAATGGACAAAATCAAACTGTTTCCCAAGCAGTGTAGTATATGAAGTACATGGGCATGTTCAGCCCAGCCATTAAGCCTTAGGGGTGCACTGGGCCACAAGCAGCTCTCAGAGCAAACAAAACACAAGGGGAGATGGGGTGAGAGCTGGTGAGTGGCTGTACATCTGGTCAAAGCCCCAGGAACACTGGAGGGAGCTTTTGTCATCAGTTTAGAAGAAGGTTGGAACACCAGAGTCACTAGTTGCTGCATCAGTACAGACTTCACCTGGGTGATGTGCCATCCCCCCAGGATTGAACTCCAGGTCACCCTACAGAGCTGAACTGCATGGTCCTCCCAGCTCTGAGCTCCCTGGTCTGCTGGCACTGCTGCTGTAGGTCCATGAGCTTCTCCTTGCAAACTGAGATGGCCCAGGGCATTGGTCCAAGCACTTGCAAATGATCACTTTTACACTTTAAGTGTTCACATAGTCCTCGACAGAAACTTGGCCCATGCCAACAAGTGCTCTCCCCAGTTCTGGCTGTCCATAGCCTGGATCATCACCCTCAGGAAATTGGGACACATATGACTGCCTGTCTTTGAAGGAAAAACACCTGGTTAGATGCAAGTGCAGCTATATCACCCACCCCCAAGACCTGAGAGGCTTTGGCACATTTTATTTCTCATCACAGGTGTAGCCTCTCTGCTCAGAGCAGTGCCCTTTCATCACCATTCATTAACACCTAACTCAAGAAGTTTTGGTAAGGAGTAAGACCCTCCAATGCAACATGGTCTTGCCCTCCCATTTGCACAAGAGAGAGCAAGCCAGAGTCTGATCTGATTTAAATTGTCCTGAGAAATCTGGCTGGGAGTGCTGTAGAGTGAAGCCAGCTGGAACATAGGGCTTTCTACTCCACGCTCTGTGTACACAGCCAAAAATCACATGTGGGTAGCATCGCCAAAAACCAAACACCTTCTCCTGTCCTGCCTCAAGTTCTGTGTGAAAACAAATGACCGCCTTCACAGTTGGAAAACTCATATTTTAAGGTAGAGTTTTGTGCTTCAGGAAAAAAATACCCCAAAGTGAAAGAGCAGCGTTAGCTCCTGGCACTGCTGAAGAGAAGCCCAAGGAGAGATCTACTGGCAAACAGTCACAGGAGAAGCACAGCAAATCCTGGCCCTACGGAACAACACACTAAGTGGTTTTAGGCAAGTCACTAGATCAACTTGAGGCAACTGCAAAATAAAGTTGAGTGTCAAAGAGTAATAGGGCTGAAAATTACTTTGGAGGGTCATCTAGTCTACCCTTCTGGTCCCATAGCAGGATCCAAAGTAGCTTGCTTTTAAAGACTCCTGATATTGTAGACCCTACAATTACCATTCAGACTCTTACAGAACTTCCCGCTTTTCACCCCTATAATATTTTTTTAATATATAACTCAAATTTCCATTGCTACAATTTACGTTCTTACCCTCTCCAGCAAGGTGGTTAAGAATAGGCAGAACTCCCCATCTCTGCCACAGCCTTTTCGGTATTTAAAAAAACTACTAACCTGCTCTCTTCCCAGACTTTTCTTTTTAGGCTAAATGACTTCGAATTAGGATTCAGATTACAATTGTACCCAAAGGCTAAAACAAGGCTGAGGTCCTCCCTGAAATGGCACAAATGTAGTTTAAGAGTGTCCCTGCTCCAACACGCTGATAATAGACACAGAAAGGAAAGGGAAAAGGAAAGGAAAATGATCAATGAGATTATTCCTATTTTAAAGGTAGGAACTTGGTACAGATAGACACGTTTAATCTTTTCAAGAACTCCCATAGCTGCAAAGGAGTTTACAGAGGGCTTAGTACCTAACAAAATTATTGCATTTGAAAATGTGGTTATTTCTGCTTTTATTGAGCTGCTCAATAAACTATTTTCAAATACAACCTGAAGATGTATGAATGTTTGTGGGAGCTGGGAAACACAAACCAGATCCTCCAAGTCCCCCTGCAAAGCCCTAATCTCAAAACCATTCTTCCTTGTAGGGGAAGCAGTGATGATTAATGATGTTTTTCAAAGCCCTCCGAAGATCATATTTTTTCTATGGGAGCTTGAGACAAAATGATCATTACTCGCTTGGAACACTTACATCCACCCTCCCTTGCAGGGCAAACCATAACAATGAATACAAGTTTAAGGGCAGCATGTCAAATTTACTGTACGTGCAAATTTGCTTCAGACAGAACCATTATTAATTGCGTGAATGGTCAAATTTAGGATTTTCTAAAAATGCCTGCTGAGTTTGTATGCGCATCCTTTATCATCCTTATGCTTCACTGAGCACTCACCATTTTAAGTCATTGCTTTTGACATTAGCACACACACGAATTCTCTGCTTGTTGCCATTTCATGCTTTAGCAACATTTTGCATGCCCTGCACTGCCATAGTTTCAAATTTAGAATAACTCACACAGTAGAAGTGATTCCAGTGCCAACATATCCACAGCCAGAATATCTGACACATTTATGTCCATCTGGAGGACTACAATATTAGAAAGGTAGCAGACTCTGAATATATTGTAATAAATGCAAAGTTAACAATAATGAACTTAAAAAAAAAAAACAAAACCAACAAAAATCCACCAGGGAACAGAATGCCTCTAAATAAATGTAAACACTACATTGTTCGATTTTGTGTCAGGGTAGGAAGTTGCATCTGAGGATGGAGTTAGACAAACAATTTGATGAAAAAATCTAGTCCTAAAAGAACCTCAGGGGAAGCAATAAATCTTGAATTGTTCGGATATAAAACATATCCTCGGTCTGGAAAATCTGTTTGAGGGCAGTTAGGCACAGAACGTGCTTGGGTTGATGACCTCCGTCTGTTCGTGCCCACGTAAGTACAGCAGCAAACCATCACTCAGCACAGCAGCAGGACGGGAGTCAGGGCAAATTGTACCTGAAGGATGGAGGAGCAGGAAAAACAGCACTGGAAAAACACACAGAGGTCACAGTGGATCAAAAAATACACAGTGCAATGCTCTGACTGTGCCACATTACTGGAGGACATAAAAAGGAGGAGTATTTTAGGGACTAGGTATGTTACCTCTCCTTCGTGGCACAGGTGAGACTAAAACTAGAACATCATGTATAATTCAGGCAGTCCATTTGTTTCAACTTGAAAAAAGATGAAAGAAGAAGCAATGATGAGGCAGGGGTGTGATTTAAGACCTGAAAAAAATGCTTTATGCTGGAAAATGGAAAGAGCCTGATGTTGAGTATATAGTCATAGAGTCTATGAAAGATTACTTGATTTGATGTATTAAGAGAAAGAAACCACTAGCTTCCAGTGAACACTTCGGTCTAGCAGAGGGAGTCGTAACAAGAACCCCTGGCTGGACACATCCCAGATGAGAGACACAGTGCAAGTCTTGAACAGTCAGGTTCACTAATCTTTACTATCACTGCCACGGGTGACTTGTCCTTCTTATGGGTTCTCCAAATCAGGCCTGAACCCTCAGGTGGGATGTGTTTATTGTACTGAGCTTAGTAAAAAAGCAACTGGATAAGATGTAATAATACATATTAGGTCACATTGGATGATTCCATGGTCCCTTCTGGCTTTTAAACTCTAAGAATGAACCTATGACCTTTATAAAATGCTGGCTGCACTGGAGAAGATATTTAAATATATGCGTAATGAGTTTTCCATTATGCTAAAGAATGAATCTTCAACTCTGTTTCTAAGAACACTTAACCTCATGTTTTTCCAAACATGGTTTGTAGTCCTATACTGTCAGCTCCTGCATTACTATTTATTTGCACACTAAGGCAGTATCTCCTGTGATCTCAGCATCACCTCTCTGTTCTGCCAAAATTGTCCAGTCCCCTCCCAGCTCTTCCCCACGTACGGTGCAGTCAACACTCTTCCTTCTCTTGTTTCCCCTAACTGGTAGCCCTCTTGCTGTCCCACCCCTTTGTCTCTAAGGAATTCCCCAAATTAGACTTCTGACATTCTGTCTTGCTTTGGGCCTGTCCTCCAGGAGCCAGTTTTCTCCCAGCCCTCAGATATGTACTCCTTCCCTCATTTTTAATCCTCTCTTTTCCCACCCCAGAAACTGCATTGACAACAAGACAACTGAAGGCACTTTGCACCAGTTGTGCTGTATCCACGTCTGTGTGTATGATATTAGCTGAGGATGCCTGGATGGTAAGGGAACTTAGCTCAAAACTCTTTAATTGTGGTTCAGGCAGAAATGCCTAATTTAAAACTAGATTGGGCCAAATCTAAAGGCTGAGGTCTTCAGCCATGTACACAGAAAGAGAAACCCATGTCTACCTCCTACAGATATCTTGTAAAAGCTTGTGAGTAGACCAGTTTTTCACCTACACACAGATTTAGCAGGCAACCCCAAAGCGTGGCCTGTCTTTGCTCTCTGTGACTCTTTGACGACATCTCTCAATGCACATTTTCACTGCATTCCCTTTAAGACTGAGCCAAAGCAGTCCCTATGCCAGGGACAATTCTAAGAGTAAACAGTTCATCCTTTGCTTTACAATTTGAAAGTATGAGGAGGCACAAGAGCCATATACACCATCTCAGCATTTGTCCCATTTTCCAACATACTACGTGCTACCTACTGGAAAGCCCTGAGCAGCCCAACCTGCCCTCAGAGCTGACCCGGCTTTGAGCAGGAGGGAGGACTAGAGTCCTCCAGAGTTCCCTCCCAGCATGAATTATTCTATGTCCTACAAACCTGTGATCCCGTTTCATCACCCATATGTGATGGAGTTCTGCCTGGAGCCTCTTGCAAGAATCATACTTTATTTTGCCTAGTTTGGCTTTGGATATGTTACTATTGTCAACATCGTAGATCACACACTCGTAGGGGGGAAGTAAATGCAGAAAAAAGGCAGGCAGGTCCACCTGACCATATGTTCAGCAGGTAATAGAATCTTCTACACATAGCTCTCTCTAGCTAATATAAACCTTTAACCTAAATAAAGCCATTTTACACGTGTTTGCTTCAGACTGATGCTCCTTTTTCCTATTGCCTGACCCCTGAAGCCTAGTTGCTACCTTTCTGCACCCGCATTTGTCCCATGGAGACATCATGTACATTAGTATGTCTTACCCCACTGCCTTTGAAAGTCATCACCCAGCCCCATAGACGCCAACCCCCTCTTTGTTTACTGCCTCGTTATTGTCATTCACTCTTGCTTGCCCTTGCAAGTTAATGGCAATCACATGTGCACAGGGTGTCACACACCAGCACTGTGACATGCCTGCCTGTGATTTATCACCTTCCACTTCCTGGCACACGAGGCAGCCCAACATCTGGCTGTGACTAGTGCCCCGTTTTGGCTTGAGGTTCCACTTCTCCCACCGCGTCTGAAAGCGCTGAGAACCAAAATCAGTACCAAGGAGCAAACCAGCTCCCACCACCCTGGAGCTGGGCTCAAATCTGGCCATGAAAACAAGTGAGGAGTAACTTTCAGCCACGTGCACCTACAAAACGCAGTCTGTTCAATTCCTGTTCACAGTGCTACACAACCACATCCCCCCTATGTCCTGCTGACGCTCACGATGTGGTTGGCAAACCACTCAGAAGTGGCGTGTTGAAGAAAATTCATTTTTATCACCTTCATCTGGAACGATTCGAGTAGCTTCCTGGTCTGCTGTCACAGCATGCAAATCGTGTGAAAAATAGTAGTTTACGTGATGGAGGGTTAGATCAGATTGCCCACTCTCACGGTCCAACTCCATCTTAATTACCATGAAATCCAAATTCAAGACGACGATGAGTAATTCAAAGAACTGCCAAAGACTCAGTGCAAGGCTCCTAACACTGGAGAAAAATAACCACTGATTCTATGCTGGAAACCTGTAACAGACAGACCCCATAACTGCCAATCAACCAGAAGAGTGAAAAAAAATCAATCCTTAATAAATGTTACAGAGCTAGAAAATCTTGAGGGTGCACCAATTACTCTTGGAGCTACTAAGGACATTTCAGAAGGTTTATCTACAGCCAGTGATCCAAGTAGGAACTTAAGAGAGACTTATCTGCAAAATTTTAGAAATATTCTGTGCAAAAAGCAAACATCCCAGTGTTCTTCTCTCTGTTGCATTATGCAATTACCATGGAAGTTTATATGCCTCATTAAAGGTGCTGGTGTGACATAGCGGGTCCTGGAACATAGGGACATTTCAAGACTGTTATGTACACAATGTCAGAAAAAAATCAGTATCACCACTAGCCTGAAGACCTGAAATGGCCTCCCGAGGCAAGAACTGAGAGACAGTGCTGAGAGCTCTAGTACAACACATGATAGCCTGGGAACAGCAAGCCAGTGGCTGAGGTTACTATTAATGCACCTGTGCTCTTCTGGTGAAATGTTTCCCAGTGAGGAATCCTTTATAGCTCAGGGTGTGTTATTCTTCATTTCACATTTTGGGTTTGCCCAGACTGCCTTCCTGACCCACCAGAGACACTTAAGAACAAGAAGCCCTAAATCTGTAAAAGAAAATTGCAAAGAGACGTGATGTATAATATAAACTGAAAACTAGTCTTGAGACATGTTAACAAGGGTCCAAATCATAGAATGATTTGAGTTGGAAGGGACTTGCAAAGATTATCAAGTTCCAACCCACCTGCCGTGGGCAGGGACACCCCCCACTGGACCAGGTTGCTCAAAGCTCCATCCAGCCTGGCCTTGAACCCCTCCAGGGATGGGGCAGCCACAGCTTCTCTGGGCTTAGAATTCAGCTCAAGTCATGTCATGAACTTGAGGGGTAAGCATCCTTGTACACAGTTATTCATCTGCTCATAGAATAAACAAGTCAAAAATCTAATCAACAAACTTTTCTTTCTCCCCCTTCACACCTCCATAAATTAGTTATTAATAGCACCCATGAAAAAAAAACTGTTTTGAAGATAAACCCATGGCTTATGAAGTGCTAAAACTCAAGCTCAAAAGAACCTTTGTCCAAAGGTTCACAGATGTGAACAACAATAAAAGCCACCTATGTGCAAGTATTAACATCTGGACTTAAAAACAAGCCTGGTGGATGCAAGGGGAAGCAGACCTTTCAAAATAATTGAAAATGTATATCTGAGTTGTTTTTTTTTTACCTTTTCTTACAATAGCAAGGGTGATGCAGTTGCTTTGTCTACGCTTATAATGGGACAGGTCACGGCTCATTCTCTGACCCCAAGGGCAATATGCACAGCACAGCTTGTGTCCATATGGCTAAACTTTCTCCCTTGCACCCTCCCACACAGTGTGGCTCCATTCCTACTGCTTGCTGGGAAGAGTCTCTGGCCCACGCCAACTCCCAGACTGTGCTCAGACAAGGGATAATTAGCAGGGGACAAAGGCAGGGCAAAAAGCAGAGGAACAATTGGGCACCTGAGCCCACCCCACACCTTGGACCTGTGCATTTTGCCAGGAGGGATGCAGCCAGTGACAGTAATCAGAGACACAGACCCAAAAAAATCTTATGCCTATGTATTTAATATAAATGGAGTTTGAGCAGAGGTGAGATAAAGCCAGAACCTGCAATGCAAAATACTGTAGAAAGAAAATTAATTTTTGCCTTTCTCCCAGCTAATGCAGTTGCACTATAAAACTATCCTAACAGCATATTCCTACTCAGCACCTATTTGTATGCAGTATCATATATTCTTCCTGGCTGAATCGCACTTATTATTGTTGATAAATAATCTGACTCCTATGTTTTAATCTACAAAAATGTCAGCACAAACCAGGATTTACCAATGCCACAAATAAAATCCATTTTTCAGGCGAGCCTGGCTTCCTACTCTGTGGCTATTCAAAGGTGTGGGAACACCAGCACTCATGCTACACAGCATTCCCCTGTCCTGGGAAAGGTGTTTTGGAGAGGGAAGACTCCATGTGCCTCTAGCACAAAAGTCAGAATGAAATATTCTGAAAGATGCACTGTTTGCCTTGCAGCTTTAGAGTCAAATGCCACATGGTCTTGAGAAACAGAGCTGTGCTGTTTCTCAGAAAACAAGGAAAGAAAAATGACCAGTAGCCTTCAGCGTGACTACTGTGTGTTTTAGCATTTTATTTATGGTTTGCCTTCACTAGAGGATTAATTTGCTGCTAATCTGAACCCTCCCTATTCAGAGGTTCCATATCAGCAGTGTCTTGGAAAGAACAGCGTCTCTCAGGACCTTCTAATAATCAAACTACAGAAACACAGGCAGGAATTAAACTAGCTGGAAAAGTGTTTAGAGTGTAGTTATCAATGATTCATTTTTCACAGTGAAAGGATACATCAAGTGGGGTTTTGCAGAGGTCAGTCCTAGATCCGGTTCTAATGAAAATATTTAAATTTTCCAGGACACAGAGTACCTGGATGATCACCAGGATGCTGGAGTATAGATAATGTTTATTACATTTACAGATGATACCAAGCTAGGAAAGACTGAGGTAAAAGGAGAGGGAGAGAACTCAATGGGATCTTGAGAGGCTGGAGATACAGACAAGTCCAAGATACTAAAGTCGGCCAGGAACAATCCACTAGGCAAATACAAGATGAAAATCTGCTCCCCACATGGCAGTCCTGCAGATCACAAGGGTGAACATCAGCCAGTGATGTCAAGGGGCTGATGGGCCTCAGACCAGAAGATCTACAGTCTTTTCTTTTGCTCAATGGTTCTAGCAGATCTCAGCTAGAGCACTGTGCATGATCTGGGGCTCTTGCTTGCAAGTAAAACATGGACCTCCAGAAGATAAACCAGAGGAAAGAAAAAGAACAATAACTTTGGCAATACTGATACTGTCACCATAAACAGCAGAAGATTGAGAAAGAACATGGCAGACATGAAAATAAGGTCTATAGTAAGCCACCAAGGCATCAGGTTGCCAGCCAACCAGGAGATCTTATTAAAACACTTTTTAACCTCAGAAGAATGGCAGAAAATCAAATAAATTAGGGAAGCAGATAGAAAACAACTCAAATCAGGAGCTATTTAGCTTCTGCTAAATAGAAGATAAATCTTTAGATTATCTATGCGAGTCAGCTACACAAACCAAAGATCCAGAGAGCAAAGGACTGGAAGAGGCAATTTATATTTTTCAAGCCCTTACAGGCTTGACAAACTGTGTACTAGAAATTTAGTCCAAACGGATTTCCATCACACTACCCCATGCAGCCAACCATTACCAGTAAAGAGAACATGTTTCAAACATAGAATATGACAGAAAAAATGCAAGAAAGTCCAGAAGCATTCTCCCAGAAGCACACCCCAGTATTACTGGGGATTTTGGGCGTGTACATGTTCAGAGGATTGTAGGAAATGCCTTCCTGTGCCCCAACACACACCTCAGCAGGATCAGATCTCCCAGCCCCGAACACAAGAAAGGCAAAGTATTCAAGGGTCACCTCTGCAACATTATTAGTTTCATCCCCTCTCTTCCATAAATTATCTAGGGCTGTGATTTGAAGCAGAAAACTTCTCATTAGCATCTCCTACTTGTGAGACAGTTAAGTGTTTGATTACTATTTTCAAGCAGTATAAATGCCACCAGTCAGCAGGCTGAGAGGTCCCATCCTTGAAAAAAGAAGGTATTTCTATTTACCTTTTGCACTTCTGCCTTAGAACAATGAACCACATTGGAATGAGCTGCCCAGGGAAGGTTGAGGCACCATCCCTGGAGGTACTTAAAAGACAGGTTGACATAGTGTTTAAAGGCATGGTTTCGTGATGGTTTTTATCAGTTAGGCTGATGGTTGGACTAGGTGATCTTAAAGGTCCCTTCCAACCTAGTCAATTCTATGTCTAGGTTGGAAGCACAAGTCTTATGAGGAGAGGCTGAGGAAGCTGGGGTTATTCAGTCTGGGGAAGAGGAGACTGAAGGGAGCCCTTCTCATGCTCTACAACTCCCTGAAAGGAGGCTGTAGAGAAGCAGGGGTCAGTCTCTTCTCCCAAGTCACAGGAGATAGGACAAGGGGCAATGGCTTCAAGTTGCGCCAGGGGAGGTTCAGGTTAGATATTAGGAGATATTTCTTTACTGAAAGGGTTGTCAGGCTGCCCCATTCCATGGTGCTCAGGGATATGGATTAGTGTTGGGTTGGTGTTTTGGGTATGGTGTGTGATTTGTGTGGGTTTTTTGTTTGGTTGGTTTTGGTTGTTGTTTTTTTTTTCATTGGTTGGACTAGATCATCTTAAAAGGTCCCTTCCAACCTACGTGATTCTGTGATTCTGTGATTCTATGATTCTATGATTCTGTGATTCTTCGATTCTGTGATTCTTCATAACAGGGTTACATGACCCCACCACCCACCTCCACATCTTCCTTCTGTGTCTTCAGAGCTGTTCAACCTGTATTTCCTTTCCTTTCTTCTTATTTTATGTTTCAGAGAAGCACATCTATGTGTTTACTGATGTATCCTGCCTTGTCTCACCCCTACCCAATGCGTTTCATAAAGCATCATTTGGATGGGATCTTCCACAGTGTGATGTTTCTACACCATCATCTAAATGATGACGGTCCAGTGAAATGATTCTGCCACTTTATTCCGCTCTGGTGAGACCTCATCTGGAGTACTGTATGCAGGTCTGGAGGTCTCAATAGAAGAAGGACATGGACCTGATGGAGCGGATGCAGAGGAAGGCCACAAAAATGATCTAGGGGTTGGAGCCCCTCTGCTATGAGGACAGGCTGAGGGAGCTGGGGTTGTTCCGCCTGGAGAAGAGGAGGCTCCAGGGAGACCTAATAGCAGTCTATTAGGGGGGCCTACAGGAAGGCTGGGGAGAGCCTTTGTAAACAGGACAGGACAGTGACAGGACAAGGGGCAATGGGTTTAAACTGAAGAAAAGCAGATATAGATTGGAGATTAGGAATAAGTTCTTT
>BJBW01001412.1:187873-200717 GCA_004320125.1 Scolopax mira
GCTCGACGAGGCCCTGGGCAACCTGGTCTAGTTGGGGGTCTCCCTGCTGACTGGGGGGGGGGGGTTGGGCTAGATGACCTTTGAAGGTCCCTTCCGGCCTAGATGCTTTTGTCATTTTATGATTCTATGAAATGTCACAGAGCGCCAAAGCCTGAAATAACCAAGCATTCGGCAGGTGACCAGCAGTGACCTGCTTCTGGCAGGCAGCGGTGGTGTTCTAGCAGCGGATGTTGCTTGACACCTAACTCAAAAAAATGCATCATCCTGGCAAAGCAAAGAGATACTGTCACTACAACAGATAGAGGAGAGCGACAGAGCTGTGACCACTGGCACAAAGAGTTTTGCCGGTCTTACCACATCACCTGTAGCAAAGAAAAAGCCACAAGGTTGGTCCCAGCTGTGCAGGAGAAGGAAAATCTTGGAGCAGCAGCTCAAGCTCTGCCTGCTTTTTCTTTGCACTCATTTTATTTCTCACCCTGGGCCTACCACTTAAGGCAGGGTTCATGACGCAGCAATCAGACACACAAATTTCACTTCAGGGAGAAGGTAAGTGCTTAATGCTAACAAAATGAGTCACACACACACAAAAAAAAAATTAATACTGATTTCCTGCCCAGGCACCTCACTAAATTTCTTCACACCTAAACTTACTTTGACATCTAAGGTTGGCACCCCCTGCGCATGCCCAGGAACACCTCCAGCTCTGCTAAGCACCCCTGAAGGATCCATCTCCTGCAGAGGTCTCTGGCCACATTGACAGCCCAGCAGTCACAGCCACTCTCCATCAAAAAAAGTGCACACAATGGCCACCTTCTGCAACCTTGTCACTGGAGGTCAGGAAACAAGAGTTGCACTTCCAAACCCCAGCTCAGCCTCAGGAGGGCTTAATAATTCCCTCATCCTGAAGGGACCAGAGAAGGAGCTGTCTTCTCCTCCTGGGAAAGCTCAGCAGCTGCACAGCCCGGAGCCCAAAAAGCCATGGGGCAGAGCCTTTTGCTGTGAAGCTTCATCATCACCTGGGAGGAATTGAGTTTATCCACCCGGATGAGGAAGGACTGACCCCTTTACAGCAGCCCTGATGGTCCATACTCCTGCTCTTCTCTCAGGAGTGACAGCAACAGCCCAGCTGTCCAGAGAAGGAAGCCCACAACTGTTTTGTTGCTTCAGTCATCAGCCACACAGGGCAAACACCTACTGGATGCCTCAAACAGGCCCAGGTCATAGAGGTAGAAAAATTGCTGGCAGCACAACGTTTGGCTCCTGCAGCCTTGGAGCTGGGAATGTCAGAATGGGTGTCAGGTCCTGGTTCCTGGCTGATGCAGGCAAGCACCTAAGTGTTCATGCAGATCATGCCTGACATCCCTCCTGGCCTCAGTTCTCCATCCAGGCAGGATAAAAGCATCTCCCAGCACCTTGTGGGGTAACAAAGGTTGACACAAAACTTTTGAGTGACAGTGAGTGGGACTCGTAAGTCACTCTCATAGGTTATTTTTCACCCTTTTCCATTGCAGGCACTGCAAAAGGAAACGAGTAAAAAACACATCCATGTCCCCTTGGTCTTCGAAAAGAACTAAATCTCAATCCAGCCTCTGCAGTGAAGGTTGCAAACTGAAAGATTCTGCATAGCAGGAGTCAAAAAGAGGAGCTACAGCTCCTACTGCCCTGTCTCTCTCTAAAGTCGGTGTCATTCTTTTGCTGGACCCCAGTATAGTGTTTTTTACGGCTTTTTTTTTTTGCTTTCCTTTCTGCTCTCTTTCATGGTCCCCCAGAGTTTCAATCAAAGTTGCATTTCCCGTTTCTCATCCTCCCCAGCCCCTTGTGTTCCTGGAAGGAAAACAAGGACAGACGGAGCTTCCTGGCCATAAAAAGCTGTTCTCACAACTAAAGCAGTGCTTTCCAATAAAACTTAAGCGGTCTGGTTGCGCCGCCTGGGCTTCACTCCTCTGGTTTAGGGCACATCTGCAGAGATACAGCAGCCTCAGATGGGTGACATAAATAAGAAGGAATCATTCTTAATAATCAAGCAACTTCAGCCCTGCCAAAAAAGTAGCTGATACACGCATTCAAGCTACTGCATACTTTTAAACATGTTGATCTCTGCAGCCCCCATCCCCCCAGAATTGGTAACTGAACCAATCCCAGGTTTGATTTTTCTGTTAGTTGACTTGTTTATTACCAAATTCCAAAAAAAAAAATAATAAAAGAAGCACTTTTCAAATGTGATTTATGAAGTGCCTCTAAGTAAGCACACGCACACACACATAAAAACACATAAAAACACAGAGGGCCGTGGTTCCAGGTGCATGGGAAAAGCAGCAACAGGAACTCTCACTGCATAATAAACACTACCTGAGCAAACCCTTTTCTTTGTCTGTGAAGGCTTGGGGGCAGATCTTCGGGGGCAGGTATAACTGCATCGCTTCATTAGCTTTCTTCAGGTTGTGAAATGATGGGGTTTCTTTTGGTCTCATTTTGAAAAACTTCTCTCAAACACAGACACAGACAAGAAAGGCAACTCTCAGCCCTTGGTCACTTCAAATTAGACCATTCCTGCATGTCCAAATAGTTTAATAGCCCTAGTCTTAAGCCTTTACAAGCATCTTTTCCCATCATCAAAGAGAAAGGCTGTGTAATTTTTATATTAAAGGGCAGAAGGAAAGCATATTAATCTTCAACTCATCTTTGGTTAACAAGAGTGCTGTGTACTCTGTCCCAAAGCAGCAGCCATCCTCCAAGATGCTCTCACAGTGATTTCAGAGCAGGGGCTCTTGCATCATTCTTATAAACTCAATGTGTTAGTCGCTGAGAAGGAAAACAGGGTTTTCAGCAAAGAGCAGAGGTCATTTGCTGTGACTTGTATGCTCCGAGTGGCTAAATATGAGCAAAGCATTTCCAACCCCAAAACACCTCGTGGTAAAGCCTGGTCCAACAAAGGTGGTGGGACCTGCAGCCCCTGCTCGGCTCTAAAAAGGAGCTCAAAATCGCATCTCCTGAGGTCCATACTCTGAGCTTTACCCCAGCTCCTGCTCTCCTCCCCAGGCCCGTGGAAGTTCAGATATTTTTAGCTGTTTGCCATGAGTGAAGGAATGTCTTTTCCTAAGTTACCTCATTCGTAAGGGCAGCTCCGCCAAGACAAACAGGTCCTAAGTGTGATTACACCGGCTCCAGCCAGGGGAGAGAGCTCACACCACATTAATGTGCGTGCTTGAATCGTAAGTACCTGGAATTATTAGTATTTATGGTGCATGAAATTATGTTCCTGACTTCCTCACCTGGCCACACAGATAGGAGGGGGAGGGAATTTCAGATCCTTCCTGCCTTCATGTGGCTGAGCACCTCCAAATGCGAGTGACTTAGGAGCCCTGAAAGCCCCGAGATGAGTGTGGGGTCATCACGGGGTGCTCCCCGAACCAGGGCCTTTTCAGAAACACATGCCAAAAGGAAAACCAGCAGCCAACAGAAACACGCTTTCTCACCTGGGGAAATCTGTTCTACCCCAGGCTCACTTTGTTAATCACATACTCCCCTCCATATGCCTGAACTCTCATCTCATCAGAGCCATCCCATAAGCAAACAGCAATTAACACCCTCCGGAGCAAAGGGACCAAAGAAAGACTCAATGAATAACCCCTACATAAAACTGTTGTGCCTCAAGTACCAATTGATTAACCTTCAAAAACACCATCTATGTTGTAAAACCAGCATAAAATGTGCTTTCACAAGGGAGAAAGCTAAACCATGGAAGTTAATCGACTTGCCCAGGGCCACCACAGCAAATCAGTGTCAGGGGAAACTAAAGGGAGCAAAATTGCTTCCTTGCTCTGCCCCACAGCTGCCTATGTAATCCCAGACCCAAAGGACATATACACTGGGGGAACGCGGCTTCTCTGTTTCACAGAGTTTTCCACAAACCCATTCAAAGTGTTCAGACACAATTTTACCTGCAGATACCACAAAAGTGCTGACCCTAACTACTGGGAGGTTTGGGTTTAGGCACCTTAGCCATACCAGGGAAGGAGACATAGATATTGAATATCTGCACTACCTAAAATACTCTATCTATCTAATACTTTCATCTATCTAAAAAAAAATAAATTAGCAGATCCTCAAAACATAAGAAAAATTAGTTGAGTGCACAGACAGAATTCATGTTATCCATCACTAACAAATATATATTGAATGGAGGTGCCTAATCCATAGGGAAGGAGTACACAAAGATGGGAAAATCCTGATATGCAGCCCCCTGAGGTCCTACTTTATCAATTTTGGACACTTCTTTCGAATAACAACCCTCTGCCACAACCCCAGAGCCACTCTGCACTGCCCGGCTTGTTGCACTATGAGCACTTGCTGGCTTTACATTAATGTAAATTGTAATATAGGTGCTGATGGGCAAAGAGACAACTACATCCCTCCCCTCAAAGGGACGGGCATTGGTCGAGCTGTGTCTCCTGCGCAGCGTTTATCATCCTCTCAGCAGCGACAAACTCAGGACCAACAACAACAAACAACAACAACAAAAAGGTTTAATCCCTTTCCAGGGAGTTCTTGTCTGCAAAATCCTCCTTATGAAAGACAGATGTGAACCTGCCAGCACAGTCAGACGCAGAAAGCCCTGGTAAATGCAGGAATGAACGTTCTCGCACACAGAATTGGCAAGAAATAACGGGGAGATTCAAACAATGAAAGGAGTAAATCATTTCAATATGACAGGCTGCATTTGAGAACGATTTCAGGCCACGGACATAGAAATCAAAGACCATCATCTCTGGCAATCCCAAAGGAAAATAAACCTTTCCTTTCCCCAGAAAGTAAAGTTATAAGCCAAGGTGAAGCAAATTGAGACCGAGGAAGGGAATGATCCCTATTCAGCGAGGCACATTGCAATAATCAGAGCACACACGTTACCAGAGATGTAATTTAAAGCAGAGATCGAATTCTACAAAGCAAGACAAAAAAAGAAAAGTAATAGTGAAGGAATGCTATGAGCAACAGGAAACCCCAGCACTGACAGGGCCTTGCTGAACACTACACAAACCATACAGCACACGCCGCACCTGAGAAGACCTTCCATATTGCACAAATATTCAATCCCCCTGCCAGAATGCCTCTGTGAATTTTCTTTGCTTTTTACTAGCTAAGATCAAAATCCAGCATCTAACAAAAGCTCTAAGTCTCTCTAACCAGCAGGAATAAGAAAAGATGCCAGTCTGATTTCCTGGATTAAGACAAAACAGCAGGAAAGTTTGGGAGGTCTGAGTCCTACCTTAGGCTCCCAGCAGCACCCCATCTGCTTTTCCCATCAAAGAAAATGCCCAAGCCCACTTTTAGGGTGATGTTGACAGCACTTTCCCAAATTAAAAAAAAAATAATCCCCATTGTTCAGAAATCCAGATCATCCAGTTAAAACCAGTGGGATGACAAACAGCAGCTCAGCAAAGCTCAGGCCATTGCTGGACACCACAGATGCCACAAAAATACACCAACTCCCCCCCGATTGCTCACTGGCGGATGGGAAACTTCCCACTCTCAAAAATGCATGTGCAGGTGGTGACAAGCCTGAAAAATGAACCAGGATGGAGAAATTCAGGCTGTTATTGCTCATCAAGAGTCAGATATTTCAGACAGATACAACACTGGTCCCCTTTGGACCCAAAGCAATGCTCTCTGCATCTGCCACATCCCAGTTCTGCAATGATAGGAGATGCTGGTTCTGTTAATCCTCATCCTTCATGCCTGGTCTTATTTTTTTTACATATTTGAAATCATATCTCAATTTTCTTCTCGAAGAGCTTATTACTTGAATTACATCCTCATAAGTTTCTTTCATTTCAAGTTAAAATGTTCCCAAACTTTCTTTCGAATCAAAATAATAGCAATTAATTTGGAAAGTTTGATTCATAGGCAAGTTAGGGCCATTTATCCTTCTATCTGGCCTGCAAACCAACTACTTTTGACTTTTACAATTCCTTGGGAAATCAGGGCTATGTTTTAGGGAAGGATACTGCAACTAAGAAAATATAAAAAATATATAGCATTATTTGCTATTCATCCACCACCTCAAAGCTCTTTCAGGGTAACGTGGCACTTCTATGCTTGGGTCCTTGTGACAACTTTCACAGCTCAGGGCATATAATTTCTTCAGGTTTCCAGTTGCTTTTCTTCCCAGAAAGATGACAAACTTCTTTTGAAAGCTGAGGGGATGATCTCACAAGTTTCTAATCACCAGCGTTCCTGCTGTGGGTGACTGCAAAGGATGATTCAGGTGATGTGAGTCCCAGTTCTGATACAAGAGTACAAACACGCAGCCTTGGAAGGTGGCCACTGCTTGGCAGGACAGAAACACACTGTGCCCGTTCCCGGGAAGAGCAAGAGGGAGTCACTTGTGCAGTGTGTGAAAGGTTAGGTAAAGCTGGGGGATTTGCACAGATGTAGGAAAGATGGGTGATTCCAGTACCATCAGCTTGGCCATCAGTGCAACGTTGGCTCATGCCAGCATCCCCTAAAGCCCTGTTCCTCCTTTAACCTTTAGGCACCCAGATGTTGAGGCAAAAAAAAATCCATCAGTTGACTTGCTGCAACACCAGAGGCTCTAAGTAGAGCTTAAAGTTGCCTTTTTATAGCCAGGACCACACATAAAGACAATACCTGCCCTCCCTCCTCAGCCCAGGGGAGTCCCACAGGTGCCTGCAGGTCACCACTCTCTGAGGAGCAAGATACAGGCAGTTTCACACCATTCCTCTCCTTCTGTAGTTCTTGTTCATCCACTATCAGTCTCCCGCATTTATCACTGTGAAATCAAGTTATATATTTGAAAATATATATCAACTCTCTGACATTGGAAAATCTATTTACAGAGCTTGTCTTCTCATTACCCTGTTTACTTTACAACCTTGATTTTATAGAAATGCCATCTTGGAATATTGATTTCACTAGAATTGCAAATAAAAATCGGCTTTCTTGAAGAAAATGAAATATATATTTCATAGTCAACAGACAGGGAAATCTTGCATAGAGGAATAATTGGCTCATTTAAAGGGATGTGTAATGTTGTGAAACTCAGGAGACTGACGGCTAAATGCCAGTGTGCTGGGGAGATGGGGGCTTCAAAACCCTGCTCACAGCCCACCATCATCAGACCCATTTATTAAGTTTGTGCTTCCACTTTCCAGGGCTGTGACAATGAAAACCTCCGCAGCAAAACTTGGAATTTAACTCTTTCTGTTCTCTCCTGCATCTGTCGCGGTGCCACCAGCTCTCTCCATCCAGCTGTTGGTAAAAGGTGGGTGACTGGGACTGGACCTTCTCCAGCAGATGGAGAAAGTAAACGACGTTGGCTCATTTTGTACATAAATATTTTGCCAGGAACACTTTGTCAATGAGACGTGTGAAAAATCACACACCTACATGGCTATGCAAACAGAGTACCTCGTGCTGGAGCCAGGAACTCAATTTGCTGCTTAGCTTCTCCTTTCAAGCAATAGAGTTAAACTACATGAGTAAAAAAAAATATATTTGGCAGAGATTAGCTATGCCTTTCCAGGGCAATTTATTAATAGAGTTCAGTTGATGGAACTGTAAATCCAGGTAAGCAAAGCAACCCTTTACTCGAGGAGGAAGGTGGTGTCATTACAAAGGATATAGATTGTGTTCGCTGCAGAGCTGTGACCAGGATCCACCTTTCTACCAGAGGGAAACCCTAAAATCCTCTGTGCAATGTGATCCAAGTGCCTTCCCATCCCATCCGGGGACTTATTGGGAGTGCTAATCCCTGCGTATCACCCTCTGCCCTTCCTCAGAGAGAATTGTTGGTGCATTCCAAGAAAAGAGCTTTGCAAGCCCTTAGGGGGCTCCATCTATGGAGACTCCAGCTGAGAGACCAAAAGGAACCAAGATATACAATCAAAATAATTTTGAGTGAAGCAAAGATCTAGTGAGGAGGGAACTTCCCCTGCAAAGTTTCTCCCCTGAAGGAGATCATTATCAGCCACTGAGCTGCCTCTGATAAGGGCTGTTTCTGCAGCGTTAGCAGCTGCTCGTTGCTCACTGTTTACTGTTCATCATCTGGCCAGTAAAATGGACAGATGTGGGGTTTCTCACCAGGAGAATTACTAATTATTCTGTTATAGCAGACAGAATGTGCAGTGGGAATGGAGCACTGGAAATACCTGTGGATGTTTGCAGAAAGACTACTGTGGATGATCAGGTCCCTCTCCAACACTGCCTTAATTAAGCAAAGCAAGCAGATTGCTTTCCAGACCTTCAGACCTGCAAACACACCTCTCATCGACTGTCTTCAGCTGAGCTGCAAAACAGGAGTGCCACAAGACTACACAGTACATTAGGCTGAGGACACACATATGGGTTCTAGCCCTAATCCACCACCCATGTGTGTTGGTAACTCCCTAACCCTGAGAGGAGCATCCTCCTAGACATTCTGCAATGAGCCAGTCAGGACAAGTCTTAGTCTGAAGCCACCTGTAACATGACTAGACCTGCATGCTTCTTCCCAGGAGCTGAGGAGAAAGTCTCCTTTGCTCCAGCAACACAGCTCAGCCAATCTCAGCATCATACAGGAAGAGAAGACCTCCTTGAGCAGGTGTCAGCCTCAGCTACGTCACAGAGCTGTTACCTGCCTCCTCCTAGACAGACGGCATGCCCAGACAGAGTCATGGCAGAGTGTCTGCATGGAGACAGAAGACACTCTTGGCCAAAACTCATCCCTCAACAGTAATACACAAGATAAGGAGAGGAACAGTGGCTGCGTCAGCTACTTCTCCTCCATGTCTTGACTCCAGGTAACAGAGACTTCTTACAGACCTGCAAAAACCTTCTCTTCGGAATCTCCACCAAAACCAGCCTAAGACCCCACTGTACATTGTGAGGATGTACTTAATGCAGCTGCTACCTACTGCAGTGCCCAAACAACTCACAATCTCAAAAACACTTCTCTTCACAACCTCACAGTGAAGCAAGTCACCGCTCTGGGTATCATTTCACAAAATCACAAGATGCTCACCCCCATTGCCAGTCTATGGCAGTCCAGAGACCTGAATATGTATCACCAACATGGCTGGCACCATAAAGGAGGTAGAATTGGAAAAAGCATTGCTATGCAGACTTTGCTTAGAAAAACAGAAAAAATCCATGAGAACTTGGATCACAGAAAGAACCAGCCCTTGGAAACCTTATGTTTCACACTCAGGGGAGTCATCTACAACTGAGAAAATGGGACAGCTGGAAATATGGAAGCAACCAAAAGGTGCTATGAAGTGGTCTCCTCAACTTCCCCTACAGGTGGTAGACATTTCTATCTCTTCATGCTACTCCTGTGCTTAACAATAAAAATAAATAAATAGCTTTACTTAATTGTGTCATGAAAGGACAGCCACATCATGTGGCAAGTCTCTCAAGGTGTTGGAACTGAAATTGGGCCCTAGAGAGCCTAAAATGGCAACAATTTCACCATTTGGGCTGAAGAACAAGCAGCTCCTTTCAGTCCCACAAACAGAGTTTATCTGTGGGGCCCAGGGCTTCAGTGGAGGCAACCTGTGCACAGTCAGCTCAGCACAGCTAAACTCACACCACGGAGTTGACTCCCAGGGCATGGGATGGCATGTGCTAAGATAGTACTGCCCCGTGAGACCTTATGGAATTACATCTCCCCCCTACAGCAGGTGGGCTGGAGCTATCATCTCCAGCCAAATCTCCAGCTCCACATCTTATTAAAGTAAATCCCTAGATAATGCTTCTGACTTGTTATGGCAGATGTTATTTGGAGCTTACAAGAGAGGCTGAGGAAGCTTCTGGGTAGAAGGGACCTCTAGACGCAAAAGTTGGTGAAAAGTGATGTCCCACTGTTTCAAGAACACATTCACTACCCAATGGGCCAAACACTAACAAGAGGAGAATTCTGAACTTTTTGAAGCAGTTCTTAACATCACCACTGAACTTACCAACAGCTACCAGGAAGACATTTAAGATACTTTCCCTCTTAAATTTACTATAAGAAACAATACCTATTAGGCAAAGCTGCTTTTGAAGTGACAGCTAGGATATATATGTGAATCATGATCTATACAGTAGGGGGATCTGGATACAGGTAGCTTATACTGTAGATACTTGCCTTAAACATGCTGTCATTGTAATGCTGATCCATCTGCAGGAAACCTTCAAATATGAAAAGTTATTAAATCCAGAAACAATAAATTATCGACAAGGAAAAGGGGGAAGAGGCAGCTCCTTTAATCTCCCAATAAAGAAGCAAAGGAAATTGCATCATACGCAGATGGGAGACCGATGTGGCTTGCCAGACAGAGAGAGGGGTCGGTGCACTGGCATTAATGGCATTGCTTCCACAGATACAGACAGACAGACAGACAGACACTCGCTGTAGAGAAGTGGGCCAAAGCGAATGCTTAGATCCAGCTCCCCCTTGGCCATCCAAGAGTCTTGACGCAATTTTTGTATCTGGTTACTGTTTCTCATATAAAGAGCATCAAACCTCTGGCCCTAACCTATGGAGGGGAGTGAACTTTGCCACTCAGACACATTTTCGTATGTGGTTCTCAAAAAACGTGGGAAAGGAAAGCTGTAATTCTCTTTCCCCAAGCGTAAAACCCACCAACTCCACAAAGTGAGACTGAGCTGAAAATCTACACTTGTCTTAATTTTCAGAGCCATGTACAAAGAAATGAGAAACAGCTTTTTGACTGAAGGTTTTTTTTAGTGCTGCAAACTTTTTCTTTTTTTTCCTTATCCATTATCTCCTCAGTAGCAACACAGTTTGTTTTCTGGCCCCTTTCCACAAGCTCTCTGGGTCAGATAGTGGTATTTGTTTTAATGCAACAAATATGGTTGTTAACCAAAAAAAGACAGATGTTTATCCCAAGAATGTTCCCTGCACGATCTCAACGCCCCTTTCACTGAGATTCTCTCCGGAAAAAAGTGCATTTAAAAACCTGTCTGAAGTAACTACTCCAGAGACCAACAAATAACTGTTACTTCGTGATATCCTCTGGCCTTTGTTCCCTCTGGCCATGCCCCTTATCATTTACATCTCCCCAAAGCAAGGTAAGACTTGCCAAATCAGAGGAGAACCATTTCAGACTTGGTTTCCTCCTCTTGTTGATGGGTAAGGGGTTGGGTTTTTCTATGCATCAACATAGATTTTTAACATACACCATTAGCCTGACACTGATGTAGTGATAACTCTTTCCAAAAAAAAAAAAAAAAAAAAAAAGGGAAAGGAAGAGCAGGAATCAAGAGTTGATTTTCACAGCCAACTGAAGGAAGGCAGATGATGTGTCACTGCCTGAGACCAAGCTCACAGCCAGTTACTACAGAGCTGCTGAGAAGCAGTAACTATTGCTCATCTCAGGCCCACCAGAGCCCCGACACACCATCTGCTTTTGCTCCATCGTACACTCAAACTGCAGTTCCACACTCGCCGGGGAGCATTCTGCAGCATAGACAACTGAGGTGTTGCTCCTCACCTTGTTGATACAAGATCTAGTTTAAGGGAGCAGCTCCTCACCTTGCCTAAATTGGCCATTCCTGTGGAACTGCTGGAAAGCTGGTTGTGAGATCAGAGTCAAATGTAGATCTGGAGAAGCAGAACAGACATTAAAAGCAGTAACAGGGAGCTCCAGATTTCTGTCGGGAAGAACCTCAGCACTCTACCTATCAGCCTGACTGGCTTGGCATGGCAGAGGTTAACTCAAAGATCCACAGAAGAGGGGGGGAATATATCCCAGCTACCTCCTTCTCCATCAGAATCTGTCTTGGTAAACACAGAAGACACAAATCCACCGACTCACCCGGCCAGCCCCTCACCCCGCATCCAGGCAGCGTGCGGACCTGGTCCCCTTCGCTCTCTCCAGCAGGACTCTCTGCAGCTCTCCTCCTCTGAACTTTGCTTACATTACCGGCTCCCTTTGCTGACATTGGCAGCTCACTCAAGCTTTTGCAAAACTATTTTTTCTTGGGTGTACTTAATCTATCTTATTTTTATCCCATCTGTGAGAAAAAAACAAAAACAAACCAAAAACAAAACCAAAAACAAACCCAGCCATAGCACAAACTGATCTACTTCAGCAACGTTGCCAGCTCCATGGATCCCATGACCCCCTGGCTGGGCTGCCACAATGTTCTCCGTTCCTCTGGTGTTGCTCTTGGGCACTCACCCATGTCCGATCCCCAAGGCAGCAGGCATTTGCAAGCTCTCTTAAAGACCTCTTTCCAGGTGAATTAACCCAGTCCCATGCCTACTACATTGCTGAGTGTGGCCTTCCAGATCTTTCTTTTTGCACATGAAGTTTTAAATAGGTTTAGAGTGAAAATCTTCCAGAGGGATCTTAGGGGTTCTTCATACTCGGGTCTTGTGAATGAAGTTGAATGCGCTTCCTGAGAGGATCACAGTTCACAATGTCACACATGCTGCTCCAAAGGGATACAGGGCCACGAAGGGAGACAGTAATAGCTGTATCCATGTTAGCTCCTGGCAATGGTGGAATCATCACTGTGCCAAGGATGGTACCACCCGAAAAATAAAGGTGGGACATCCACTGTAATTGCCATGGGAGTCAATTCAACAAAAGTCTATAGTTGCTGTGAGCCAAAAAGATGGACTGATGGTCTCACCTGTCCTTTTTCACCTTTTATTTAGCTACCTATGAATTCAGTTGGGTTTGCCTACTTTGTGAGATGGTGGCCAGCAGTGGCTGCTCCACACCAAGGGCTGGAAACGTCTCTAGGACACAAGGAAGGTGAGACTGTTTCCCACCCTCTCCCACCCCAGGTAGTGCTTCACTGGTATTAAGCCTATGGTTTGGAGACATGAACA
>BJBW01001412.1:200793-281795 GCA_004320125.1 Scolopax mira
ACATGAGTCAGTGACTATGACAGGCATATAGCTGCAGTTTTTACAGGAAGGCAGAAAGACATCATCCTTTTTTAAATCAATATTTTTCAACAAAATTTCCTGAAGTAAATCCGTAAAGCAAAGATTTTTTAAAAAGTACCCACTTAAGTACTTAATTCTCGCTTCCATTCTCCCCACTGCTGAACAAAGGAGCGGGACACAAGATGGTCCTTCTATTAGCAAGGACTGATAGGCCACTCAATACTCTTCTAACATTTCACCTTCTTATAAAAAAAAAAATCCCTGGCCCAGCTTGCACAACATTAGAAAATTATTTTCACTTAGACATAATTTGAAAATTGGCTACTCTTTGAATATTTAGTTCTTTATTTTACTCATTTTTTTTTTGCTGGCTCTCTGGCCAGCATAGAAATGTAGAGGTGTGGGTCATCTTCATCTGTTTGCAAACTGCCTCAGACTTAGAGATGAAGGAGTGGTGCTCCAGATGGTGCTACTGGGGGGTGCCTTCCTTGGCATGTCAAGAAGGTGAGAGTCTTGTTGAGAATCTTGAGCTTCCTCCACCTCTGGAGTCACTATAACTCCTCAGGGGCCTCAGTCAGTCCCCTGCTGGTAGCACAGCACAGTCCTTAACGCTAAATTAATTCAAAAGAACCAAAGTACATGGAGTTCTTGGGGAGAGGGATATAATTACTACATTTTAAGTTCTCCTGGAAAAATGTAAAAGTGGTAATTTTTTTGAGTTAATGCCTTTTCCTGCTGTTCATTCTGGCTGGAGGCATCCTCCTGTCTTTCCTGACTAGCATTCATCTGTTCCTTTCTGAAATGCAGGAGATAAAGGAGATGCCTCCTGTGAGACTGGGTGGGGAAGGAGCCGTGGTCCACAGGTGAATCAGGGAAATATGAAAGATCTGGAATGCTCATTTTCCTAAGGATTTAACTTAATCAAATTATCACCAAACTGCAAGCCATTTCTAACCACTAATCACCCACTGGCTGGAAACTATTTTGAACAAATGTAAATGTATAAAATCTGGTTGATGAAAGCCTTGAAATGTAGATCCTGGGAAGTTTGTGAACTCTAACAACTGTGGAGAAACAAAACCACAGTTTCTTTTTGTAACTTTGATCCTATTCTAGGGGCAATACACAGGCACATGTAATAGATCTTTCCTTCCTCTCTATTTTCTTGCCAAGGATGCCATTTAAACTCTCTGGAAACAGCACTATGGCTATTTCATGCTGTTTATTCTCCAGAATATATCAGATGTTATTTAAATAAATTCATGCTAGACTTTTTTTTCTACAATGCCTCATGGTAAACAGCAGCTGTAATGAGCCTCAATTTAGACTGAAAGGGCCAAAAAAGCTGAACTGAAGTCAAATGGAACAATTTGGTATCACCCTACAGTACCTCACTCTATGTAGTGATACAACCAATTAAATACTTGGAAGAAGGGATGAGGGATTACAGATGTTTCTCCACAAAAACTGCAGCCTGCCTTAGTCCTGACTCCTTCTCTTTGTCACTTGAACCTTATAAGAAAGACTTGTCAATATATATTGCACCACGTCAGCACAACAGCTGGATCACTACCCATCCATGGACATAGCGGGAACAACCCCACAGATACCCTCAAGCGGTCCGTGTCTCCTTCTGAGGAGTTCTGAGCAAGTTTATTTCACACTTCTCTAAGTCTCATGGTCCAACGGAAACAACAAGGTAGAACTAATTCCCTTAAAAGCCATAGAGATTTTATGTTAAGTTTTCCTATGCTATGAGTTTTTAATCTGTGGGTCCATATGGCTCAAAGTGATTTTGCAGATTGAAATAAAACAGGTTGTTTTCTGTAGAATTTTTTCTACAATTTGTTCAAATCCTCACATTTTCCATGCAGTAATCTAGTCTCTACAGAGCCCATCAGAAAATTTCTGCTCAAAAGACCTCAAGGTCAGAAATTCAGTGAAAGAGAGGATGGAAGAGATGATGTGGGTCATCAGCTGCCTACCTTGCAGCCAGCTCTTGAAACTGTAATTGCCCAGAAATAAAATGTATGCACACTCAGCAAATAAACAGGACAAAAACCACAACACAGGCAAGCTGCATCTATTATCAATAAAGCAAGATCAAATATTGATGAAATGGGAGATTTTGTTTCTGATCCACAGTTTGGAATCTGCTTTTTCTTCCAAGGTCAACAAAACCTCTGGTTTCAACCTTTTGCATATATGCTTTGAGAAATTGCATGCTGTGAGGTCTCACCACAGATAGGATGTCTTTTCTCAAGCAACATGTACAACAGAAAGTCATGAGGATTTTTTCCCACCTTCCCTCATTACTAACACAAGCAGTCACTTAGAGCTTGTCATTTTTCCAGCATGTTGAAAGCAAGAAGGAATGTCATCTCTGACAGGTGGCTTTGAGGTAGCACTCCCATTTTGCAATTGGATAAAATTGACCTTTCTACCATCATGAATGGTGGGCTGGTGGAGGACACAGGCTCCTCCAGCTGCCCTTAGTCTCCCCCTTGGGTCCATAGCGGTCCTGAGGGCTGCAGGGGTACATCAGGCCCCAAAGAACCACTCCAATAGTGCTACAATTTATGGTGCCTGCTTCAAAATGCACTGCTGTGAAATATCTCTAGGCTGTCCAGGAGATATGGAAAGAAAAGTTTGGAAGTTTTATGCCTACTCTCATGGTTGCTTTTCTCAAGCAGGTAGTTTTCTTCATAACTTTGCTTGTTTTTCCTGTATTTCCCAGAAAATATCTTTATTCCTTCCGCCCCATTTCAGGTTGTCTTTTGCTGTTTTCTGTACACTTCCACTTCATCCCTGAGTTGATCCAGACTATGTGACCTCTGCCATGAGAGGGAAGAATCAAAGGTCAAGAACACCCGTACACTATTTCTATAGTAGTGAATTAAACTGTTCAGGACACAAGCATGGGTGCTGGAACTTGACTGTCTATGCTATTATACTGCTATCTCACATGCTTTTAGTCCAAGCCAACTGGAACTCTCCCAGATAATTCCCAGACAAGGCTGAGGAACCAGCATGCACCACATGCATGGGAAAGGTGAACCACTCAGTGCCCACAGACATGGGTGCCTCATCCTTCCTAAAATTTCCCTCCATCATCCATCGTGGCCATCAGGCATCAGCACTTCATTCTAAACATCTGTCTCAAGTGGATAGATGACAACTCACAGCTTGGTATCTATCTCCCCACAAACATTTGCAAAACGTACTCATTTCAGAGTAGGGAACCTATTTGTCTGATTCTGGAATCCACGTGTACTGCTTTGACTACACCATTTCCATTTGCTTTAAGGATATTTTATATACTCAGGAGGGGGTAAAAAGAGGCTTAGCGTACGTGAGAACTGGTTCCACTGAATCTCCACCTTTCCTTTGACTGCTATTATCACAGACAATAGGAACAGCAAGCGCTTCTGAGCAGAAACCCTACCCAGTGCAGGGCAAATGGGTGCAGAGTCTTTAACGGTGTTGCAATGCCAGGGAAATGAACAAATTTGCCCCCTGGGTTGAAGCTAAAGGAATGAAATTCTTGAGCCCTGCCTAAAATCACATGGGTCTGCTTGGCTCCTCTGATGTTGTTCCATGGTGATTCACAAGCACTTCTCTGCCTTGCTTTCTGCTCTACTGTGTGATGCTTGGCAGCGAGCTGCGCAGTTAAAGCTGTGCAGAGAGCAAATTAGGGCCCTTCACAGATACTTCTTATTTTTTATTCTTTTCTTTTTTTCTTTTTTTTTTTTTTTTTTTGCAAGCAATCTTCTGCCTCGCAGAGACAAACTCTAGAAAATTACAGAACAGGCAAGGTCTGGGCAGAATCAGGGAGTATTTAGTGTTGCTGGAAAACAAATCCAGATTGCATGGCGTGATAGACACGTGATCCCTTTCCTAACATGCATAATTTCTCCCAGTAACAACACTAGGCAGTGCACTTCATACTGCTTTTGCAAATGCTGATTAAGGCCAACAATATTTCTCCAGATTGGAACCTGTCCTTTGCACCTGCAAAAGCTGAGCTAGGAAAAGTTGACTTCAGGCTACCTTTAATAAAAGCCTTACCTTGGTGTCACAATAACGAACCTGTAGACATCCCACCCAGCAGCGTGACCCAGAGCACCAATCTTAAGTGTTCAAGTGTCAAACACAGTCCAAACGAGAGCTCTGAATTTCTGAGGAGTGACTCAAAACCTGCAAGTGTACATGTACGGTCCAGGGAGACAGAGTGTCTGTGTGGGGCAATTAGGTGTTCCTGTGCGCTGAGTGAGAAGCTGCTGAGAGCCAGCCAGCTGGAAACACCAAGCCTGGAGATATATGTGACTAGGCACCTACCTCCTGGCTTGGTCCTCTCAGAAGCTGGTTGACATGGGAGAGAAGCCATTCCTAAATATCAGGTGGAACTTCTTCCTAGAGGTGCATGAGATGTTCACCGCCTGATATAGCATCCACTTGAAGGAGAGGTGATGCAGACCCTTGCAGGAAGGGACAAGCAGAAGATGGAGGTTGACTTGACTACTGTCATAGTGCCCATGGTGTACTCCTTCCTCTTTGGGGAGGTTTTCTGGTGCCACTGCTGCTGTCACTACATGCTACCCCTGTTTTAAAGCAGTTGGTCAGGAAAAGTCAGCATGCCTGGCAGTTCTGCCTAGTCAGGGCTTCTTCGAGTACACAAACAAAAAACAAAAAAAGGGAATTCCCTAATTGCCCATTTGTTTGCTTTTTACACAGTAAAACTCAATACTGAATGCTATTTAGACTCTGGCTGACCAAATCTCATACCCAGAGCTTCCACACAGGCTGCAGGTTTTTGACAGAGAAGTGACAATCTTTGAGACAAAAAACCAGAGAGGAGACAGGAACCCTCCATCCCTGCTTGGTGCACTTCAAGTCTCCTGAGCTGGCTGAAGAGCATCCTTCTCACTTCTGAATTGCAGCAGAGAACAGCAAACACTTACAGAGTTCTTCAAGATAAGAAAAAAGGAAGCAAGGAGGATTGTTCCCAGCAGCTGATCACTCCTGCTTCCAATTCCTGCACAGGGGAGAGATAAGGTATCTTCCCTGCACTTTGGACAGATCTTTACCCCTTCTTTCCTGGCACCACACGCTTCTGGGACATTCATGACACCATCACTCTCAGGAGAGCTTTTTGTACTTTCTCTGTCATCAGATCCAAATCTGCTAAATACATGAATCTGATTCTAACCACTGTATCGAGTGGAAGAAAAGAAATAAAAAATTTGTTTACAATCTGCCAATTATTCCAAAACCCAGAGCACTGTGGATAGTAAACAGAGAGAAGCAACGAAACAGGATTCAGAGGAATTTGACTATTTCATGGTCACTGATGTAGTAAATCAGCACTGCAGTTTAACAAGTAATATGTCTGAGCAAAAGGACTGAACTTGAAAGCATATATTTAAATGTGATATTCATGCACTACACTAGCCAGGAAAAGAAGGCTGATTTCATTAAAGAAAAATAAATCTCTGAAGACTACACAGTCCATGAACATATTAATAAAGAAGGAGGAAAAAAGGATCCAAGGATAATTTGCATAATTTTAGGCTATGTCAGAGGAGAATCACAGTGACTAATAAAATTAAAGGAGCACAAAATGTGTATTATTAAGGCAGTGAAATCAGGTCCACCTGGGAAACTCCAGAAGGGTATCTGACAGGTAGAGTGTCAGGTACCACTGAGGATGAGACATGGGTTTCACCTCTTGTTCTCTGTCCTTAGTACAGTGACTGATTACCAAGAAATAAACTCAGATTTAATTAGTGTATATGTAGCATATTTAAATTATGGTAACTTCAGATGTTCTCAGCTTTCTACTGCACCAGTCCCTGTAGAAACAACCACCACTTCAAAGTAAGATGGTCAAAGAGGAGGGAGCAGGGAATGGTGGTCTTTCTACAGCCAATGGTTAGTGGAGGAGGAGAACATTGACATGTCACGGTCACAGGCGAAATCAGAGGGACAGATTAGGTTTTTTTCATAACCACAGAAAGCCTCTGAGAACACTCTCCAACTGTGTTTGCTCCAGTGGAAACCAGCTGTTGCTGGCGTGGAAGGGAACAGACTGCTCTGTGCTCCTCAAGGTAAGAACAAACTCTGGCCAAGGGTAGTGGAGGACAACTCCTTGGTTTTAGCAACACTTCAGTTCTGCAATGCTGCAGGTGGCTTGGGGTGCATTCAGAGAGACTGCCCCCCAGTAAACTGCTGGGAATTTGCATTGGGAACATGAGATCCGGGATTCCCACCAATGGCTCTGTAGAAATCAAGTATCTCAGGGTAAACACCCCAATGCTGACCTCCCTCAGAGGCCAAGATTATTCTCAGCAGGTAAAGAAAACCTTTCACAGTTACCAGATTAAGCTGATCAAGAACTAACAAGAACTGGAGAAGCAACAGGAGTGGCCTCCTCCACTCTGCCTCCAGAGAAAAATCTGGCTTTTATTACAAAATTCCAGCCTCAAGCTTCCTCCCACAGGATAGACCAAGGAGGCCCAGACTTGTATGAATTAACCAAAAATAACACTTCCAGGGAGGGAGAGGATGACTGAGGGGATTGCTGATGGGATACAGAGGCCTCTCACCTCCTTCTCACCAGTTCAGCTTTGGAAGAAGTCAGGAGTAAGGAGGAAAAGCTTCAAGCTGGTTTACTGAGAAACAAGCCACTCTGCCACCACCACCACATCTGGCAGCCCCAAGGAGCGGACAGAAGAGCAAAAACTACCCTTCCAGCATTGATCAAAATTTTAAACAGCTGTGAGTTGTACGGTGGGGAGGCTTGGGCTGATAGCAAGCTTCAGTCTCCAGAGGCAAATAACATTTAAAAATAGCCAAAGCAAACAAGACAGTGTTTGGAGAGGGAAGGAGCACCTTTTTGGCCATGTTTGGCCAGCAGCGGGGATATTGTCACGTCTACCCTGACCATCTCCACTACACATCCTCATTGCTATGGCAATGTCCCATCAACAGAGCAGGGATCAGCAGCTCCCTGGAGCCAGGAGGCAAGGGCTGTCCTCAGGTAGAGGCCCTGCATTAGAAGAAGGAAAACAAGAGATCTGCGCAGGCGAGCTGAAGACTCACTAGAGCATGTAAATGTTACCTTCATTTGTGCATCAGCACTTAAATACCACAGGAACTGAGCTGGAGCTACACAAAAGCAAAGTGGATGAACACAGTTTGGCTGATTCAGCCTGGGGAGAGAGCCAGGGCTGAGCTGGGAAGTGCCCACAAGCATTAGCAGGGCAAGGCTACCTCAAGTGCTGCCGCTCTTCTCCAGGTGAAACCTGGCAGAAACTGAAGCAGAGCATCCTTGGGGTAACCTCAGGCAGGGCTGGGAGCACCACACTAAGCTTGAGCCCTGAAGCAGGGAAAAGCAGCTCAGAGAAAAGGACCAACAGAGCCATCAGAAGCCACCAGTGATGAGAGATCTCTCCTGGAGATCCCAGTGGCCACCGCAGGTGTGCAGAGCAGCAAAGGGTCTGGCTCAGGGACTAGAAGTAGCACAGATCTGCAGTTGCAAAGCAAGGCTCGTTGTGCAAGAGGGAGGAAGGGGGAAGGGAAGCACGTGCTCTCTTCACCTTCTCTCAGAGAGTCTTCACAACCCAAGGCCTCTTACAATACTGGTTCCTCCACTGCAGTGAAGTGGCCGTGAAAAGAGGCTTTACTCAAGGTAGTACTTTGGTGAGGTAATTTAAGACAACAGGATTAAACTGAAACAGACAATTTATGTTGTGCAACAGGAAATATTTCCAGACAGTAAAGTCTGTTGGGCTCCAGAGCGCTTTCCCAAGGTAAGCAGAAGAACTGGAATCTCCATCCCTTGACTCATCTGTCAAGGGAAGGAGACCACATGAGCACTGGAACTGTGGTGTGGACAACACGCTCACACTAGGAGAGATGGAACAGGGACGCTGGTCTTCAGCGTTTGCTGCTACATAGAACAAGGTTCCATTAACAGAACAAAAAGATGAGATTTGGGGAAAGCAAGAAAGCCAAAAAAGCCAGACAGGTCTTGGTGGTACTCGAGACCTTTCAGTTTCTCATCATGAACTCATCCTGAGTGGGTTTCTCTTATCTTGCTTTCTCCTTTGCAAGTCACAGGAAAAAGAAGATATGAAGGCACTGATTCTTCTCTACCCTCATCTGCTGTACATCAGGAAGAACTTCACTGAAATCAGTGTAATGATGTCAGCTTAAAATTAAGTGTCTTCACTTTTAGATCCAAAATAATTCAGGACGAAATTATGTTCGTCTCCCACTATAGCACCCATTGGTTAAGTTTTAGGACAGTTTAGGATCAGACCATCCAGAAACACATTTGAGAGAGAGGCTTATCTCTCAACACTTATATATAAAAGGGTGGATTTCTAAAGGACTTGATGATCTATATACCCTTCAAGCACCAAAAGCAGGACCTGAAACACAGCCACCCTTCTCTCCCCCAAGGCACCATGCACAGGCAATGATTCAATTCACTTCAGAGCTGAGTTGCCTGATGGACCCCTCCAAAAATGTCAGTCTGTCCCTCCGTTTCCTTTCATGTGGAGCACAGTTCCAGGTAAATACTGTTCCTTTAGCTCCTTAGAGGTGCTGGGAGTGACTCCTGCTACGGCTTCTCTCCTCCCTCTGTTACACGAGCTCATTAGCCTCTTGGCTACGTCTCTGCCAGTAAACGAAGCTGTGCCAGAGCCCATTCTTCAGCCCTGAAGCCAACTGGCACGGCCTGACGCCTACGTATGATTAAACTCTCTTACACTCTGAAACAAGGTGGCCACATCCAGACAGCCTTTCTGGAGTGTCCCGGCCCATCCCAGCAACACCCAGAAGTTGTCTCAGCCCAACCCAGTACAGCAGCACAGACCAGCTCACTACTACAGGTATCAGCCAGCGGTGGGGAGGCCTGAAAGTGAAGAAAAATCAGTGCAGAGTAGCACAGGACTCGGGAAGAGTCTGGGAAATGGGAAGACTCCAAAAAGCGTTTCCTCCTCAACTCGATTTTTTTTTTTTTTTTTAAATGTGGCTTTTCATACGAGAATTGCAAACAAACTTTTGAGCTTTTACCTAGAAACCGACTCCAGGCAAAGCTGTCGGCAACGTCTCCCGGGTCCCCCATTACTTATGGCAGCAGGACAAGGGATGCCAAGGCTGGACAGGGAGCTTGAACTTTCCCCGGCCACGGGAGGTGATCAGCCTTGGCTGGAGCCCCGGGCGAAGGGCTCAGAATGTGCCCAAAGCCCCCTTCCCACCTTCCCCATCTCGGCCCTTCTTCCACCGCATTCCCTACGGGAAGGGGGTGCAGAGAGGACTTTACTGGAAAACTAATATAAAACAAGAGGGAGCAAGACAAGTCGAGCCACGACTGGGAGATAAACACACCGTACACAAAGCCTTAGGATCATTTGTTTTTTCCCAGGACCCGCTCCGAGGCTTTTTTCCCCCCCACCACATGCTTATAATTAGCTGCTAAATACTGTACATATAATTGACCTTTCTAAATGCTGCTGAGCAGCCGGAGGTGTTGGGCACTAATCCTGCCTGCGAAGACCCTGGGGTTGTGCAGCACTGAGTCTCTCAGCTGGTGTATAAAGCTCCACGAGCGCTTTTTTTCCCCCTCTCTTACTGACACGTTGGAATTTACTGCCCCGTGTCAGTGAGTTCAAGAAAGCCTTTTAACTCCGCAAGCTCCGGGAACCGGCTCCAGCACATGCTCCAGGATTTATCCGTCAGTTTGTTACGCCTTGTTTGTCCAAGAAACAGTCAAGACTCCAAGAAGGAGTCGGGAATGACAGAAATAGTACATGAAGTCACGGTCACTCCACTTTAAAGCACAAGCGTTTGTGCTGGTTTTCCTACCAAATAAATAAATATCTCTGCGTTCGGCGAGCAAATAAGGAAATGGCAGAGGAAAGGCATCACAGGCAGGTTTTTACAGATGCCAGCTGATTTGTGCCTGCTCCTCCAAGCGAATGTAATAAAAATTCACGCAAGTATCAGTTCTTTCTGGTCAGAAAAGCCGGGACCACACACACCCCCAAACCCCATGAAGGCTACAGCAATCAAGTAAAAACCTGTAAACACTAGACTGAAGCTGAAAGAGGAACACGTAAGTGAAAACACGGAGCACCCCCTGCTCTTTCCCTCACCTCCTTCCTTCGCTGCCCTGCACAGCCGGTTTCTCCCTCCCTAAAATAGCTCTTTTTTTTACTAACAATTCTATCAAGCTGGCAGCATCTGCAAAATAGCATCAGTGGCAGCCCTCCCAGATGCTGACCTTCTCCTGTGGAGTGAGACCCACGCCAGGCTCCCGCAGGACCGGTGCTCCCCATCCCTGTACGTGTCCCCCCCCCGGCACACCGCAGGACCACACCGCATCCCCTCGCCCACCCGGACACCCACCACCAGCATCCCCAACACCTGCGTGGACGGGACCACGGGTGGCAAAAGTTTGAGAGAGAGAAAGAAGGAGGTTTTTGCTCTCACCGCTCACAGCAGCCTGGGGAAGTAGGGCTTGGGGAGAAGAAAGTTATACCCCTCGGATCTTCTTCGGCGTTGCCGGCGGCTGAGCCCGTGGGGATGGGGAGAGGAGGAATGCGGCGTGACGAGAGGTGAGCGTGCGGGGTTCTGGGGTTTCTCTGCGTGTCCCTGCCCTCTCACATCCTCCCCAAACGCCCTGCGCGTCCGCGGGAGGAGAGGAGCGCGGAGCGGAGCGCGGGAGCCAGTGTCGAGGAGGGCAGCAACAGGAAATGACACAGAAACTTCACCAGGCTCCAATCCAAACTTGGCCCCTGACATGAAAGAAAGGGGGAGGCAATTTGGGGGAGTGGGGGGGTGGGCAGCTGGGGGGTGGGGGGGTAGAGAAAGTGAAATTTTCCCCCTCATTAACCAGCCTAAAAATCTGCTGACTGGAAAAAAAAAAATACGGCAGTGTGACAAGTTTTATTAAAGCGAGGAATGAATGGGAGGGGTGAAGGCGGGGGGGGGGGATTCCTGTCAGAGTTTATTTATTTGAGCAGGAGTGTGTGGTGATGTTAGACACTGAGAGCAAAATGCCATTTTCAGCAGCTTTCTGGCTTTTCTAAACTCCTGGCACCCCCTGGGTCAGCTGCTGCCTGCGACAGCTTGGCTAATTCTGCCTGGGGTTGCAGACAGTTGCCCCAAAAGACAGCACTGCCCACAGGTCCTGGCACATGGGACAGGGCTGCTGGGGTCCTGTGCCCAGTCTGGTGAGGAGCACATGGCTCCACACACCTCGGAGACACAGCGGGTACCAGCCCAAGCACCAGCGAGGCATCACTAAGGCATGATGCAGAAGTAGAAGATCACACTGGGTGTGTGGTCAAACCTTTGCCTTGATGGATCCTTCATGGGACAAAGTTGGATGGATGTCTTCCAGCAAGGCAAATCCTCTCAACGCCTCCCTGCACACTGGTTACAAGGGTTCAATGCCTATTGAACTGGGCTTTAAGCATCCTTTAGACCTAACACCTGGTATGCACGTGTCCTCGAAGGCAGCCCAGAGCTAGCCTGACTTTAGGTTCTCCACAAATCCCCTCTGCCTTTGGCAGTAGGCAGTGCCACAAACCCTTCAATAGGAGCACATGGGACTTTCTAAGGAGTCCTGTTGTCTTCCTGATTTGGGACCTGCACCACCGCTGTAGGGTAGATGAGATGGGCACCAACCACATCCACACAACATGTCATGATAGACTGAAGAGCAGGTCAAATGAAAACTTTCTCCTTGGAAATGGATAAATCACACCTCAACCTGCTCAAAGATGTCCAACCAGATAAGGTAAACTAGAGGTTGGAACCCAAGCTTAAGGTCAGATTCAACTTTTTCCTGGAAAGACAATATAAACATTGTAATTCTGGCCACAAAAATGAAATTGGTGGGAGATATTTTTCCTTAAAATCGAGGAATTTAAATTTCCTTAAAATTCTCAGGTGGTGTCACTGAGACCTCTCTACTCCCCAATCAGTTTAATAGGAATATTACAATCCTAATAAAATAAGAATTTTAAAATAGTCCTATTAAATAGGAATATCTTAGGGCCAAGTGAGATCCCTCATTTGATTATTACAATTGCTTGGTCTGATCTCCTGCCATCTCCCAACCCAACACCAGAACCACTAAAAATTATGGCACATCTTCCAATGACACATCAGAGATTGTCACTGAAGGTCAATCTACCCCAGTTAAGTTATTTCAGTGGCTATCACCCTGTCAAGAAGAAAGGCTGCCTTTTTAATCCATATATCCTTATTTAATCTATATTTAATTCATATCCATCCATCCTCACTCGCCACCCTCAGCCCTGGCCACTACTCATCAATCCACTCCAGAAAGCTACAGATCAGGCATGGCCAGGGAAGGGTTGAAGCCCACCAAGGCACAGCCCAACCTCAGTTTACCCTCAGCACAGCAGGAATGTTTCACATCCAAGGGGCTGAAATATTTCAAGCTGGGGTTCCTCCAGTATTTCAGTTGAAAGCACCCAGGCCATGCAGCTCCAAGTGGAAACTGGAGCCTGATGTTCCCTTGCCACGTAAGCTTGACCTTACAAAATCACAGACAAGTTATCTCATAACCTTGTCCTGAATAAATAAAATTAGCTGAGCTTTTTTAGTCTCTCACAGTAAGGCAGATTTTACAGACAGACCACAAATCCTGCCTGTCACTCTTTCAAGATCCATTTCCACTGCATTAAAGTCCTTTTTGAAATGTGTCTACCAGAACTGGATGTGGTATTACAGCAATGATCTCACCTGTGCTGTAAATTTTTAAGACACTTAGACTGGTATCCACTCGCTCCATCAGAAGCATCTCACTTTTTGCTTGCCTTCGTGAATGTGGTAGCACATTAACAGGCTGAATTAGGGATTTATTGTTATAGTATCATTTTACTCCAAACTTCAACCTTAAATACAAAACACTTTAAGATTTGGCGTTTATACAGTGTTCAACATATGCTTTGATCCAAACAAGGGTTTTGACCTGCCTACCCTTTGCTGTATTTCTTGCACTCTTGTGAATGACTTGAGCACAATCTTAAGGTATCAGTTGTCACTCGCTTAACAAGAGGTTATTTTCAATTAATCAAAGAAATACAAACAGAGCCTCATACTGAGTTCAAATAAGCTCAGAATAGTTATGCCCTTAAAACAGATGTCTAAGGCTGTGTCTCCTTTCAGATCAGAACTGGTGTACTGTCAAGAAGAGGTCTTGCAGATCTGTTTGCTCAACCAGCTCAAAGAAACCCCTATCAGCTCCAAACCCTGACATTCTCCAGTGTGGCCCATTGAAGTCAGCAAATGGGGCAGCCCATGATGCAGATTAGAGTATCCAGGCAAAAATCAGATTTTCTAGGTCTTTACAGATTAGAGACAACAGTGGAAAGGAATTAGATAGCACCATACCATTTCAAAGAAAAGATAGCCCACTATCAAGCCCAGCATACTGTACCTGTTTCCTCGTGGTTCTGAGCCTGGTGAGGTGCAATAAATAATAAAACAGATGGTGAAGAGACATTAAGAGACTGTTGGTTCATCTTGTAGTGAATGGGTCAGGGCTGGTCTTTGGCCCTGGGACCAGCAGGCACAATCCAGCCACACACACATGTGGGAGGCTGAACGCCCTCAACCTCCAAAAAAGAACAGCCCTGTCCAGACCTCCCATTGGGAACGAGCTCTGGCCAATGCTGATGTTCAAGCCATGCCAGACAGCTGTCACTGGGACAAACAGGGACCACAACAAAATTCCACACCATAGATAAAAGTTTTCCAATGGCAGGGCCCTGACACAATTAACTAAAATATAGAATCATAGAATTTTCTAGGTTGAAAGATCATTTAGTCCAACCATCAATGTAACACTGACAAAAAACATCACTAAACCATGTCACTAAGCACTATGTCTACCCATCTTTTAAATACCTCCAGGGGTAACAATACCACTTCCCTGGGCAGCCTGTTCCAATGCTTGACAACCCTTTCAGTATAGAATTTTTTCCTAATATCCAATCAAAATTGGATATTTAGAATATCCAGTGGTCCAACTTGAGGCCATTTCCTCTAGTCCTATTGCTTGTTACCCAGGAGAAGAGACCCACCCCCATCTCTCTACAACCTCCTTTCAGGTAGTTGGAGAGAGCTGTAAGGTCTCCCCTCAGTCTCAGAAGGACAAGTTAGCCCACAAGACTTTTCCTTCACCCCAAGGCCTTGGATAAATTCTGTCCTGCTCCTAGAAGTCTCAGGCTTTTCTACACAGCTTTAACATCTCTATTTCCTGCACTTCAGACAGATTTTTATCCCTAAGTGGCCCAAGGCAAGAAGCACATCTACCCCTAGAGCTTTGCCCTTGCAGTTCAACGCACAAGGTGCAGCTCCTTAAAGCCATGGGGTAGGATGCATCTCCACTCAGCAATCACAAAGGTAGATCTGAACTAAATACCTCTGCTGTCTTTCTGTAGTTAATAAAGAGAGAGTAGAACTGGTGGGGGATAATTTGTCTTATCCAAACATAGTTTAAGAAAGGTAACATGAATCACCTCCGGAGCTACTCCTCCTGCTCCAACAATTATGGAGGCACCCTAGCGAATTCTTTCAATCCCTGCATCTTAATTTTTCAGTGACTAACATGGGGGTCAAAAGCAAGATCTGCTCTTGCCTGGCATAACAGAGCACAGAATATTTCAGATCTATAAAACAAATATGATAATAGTGTCATCATGACTTTTGCTGCCAGAAACAAGTAATCTTGTGTGGTCCCTAAATGAGGTAGCCTCTCATTGGGCCATTAGGTTTCATGCAGTTACTGCTGGAGCCTGATAAACTGTGGGGCATTAAAGCGCATCTTCTCAGCAGGCATTCATTCTGGATTGCAAGGTGTCAAGAGAGGGGAGAAGCCACTGTGGTTTTCATTAGCTCATTATCATAAGAGTAATAAATGAGTTTTCAATGTGAATTAATCTGATGTAGCTTCCTGTATGTGGTTTTGTTGTACATTCATGTATATAATTAAATATCTCTTTCCTTGTGCCATTTTCTCTCTCTAAAAACAGTTACTCAGTATAATCAGTCAGCTTCTTTGAAAGTTTGCTCTGATAAACTAAGCTCTCTCACAAATAGACACCTGCAGCAACACCTGCAAAAAGTTTGGGCAACACAATTGAGAGCAGCCACTTTGCAATTAGCTTGCTTGACAATGAACATCACATTTCCATTTTTACCTAAAAATAAGGCCAGGGGCAGGGGAAAGGTGTGTCTCAATAGGACAGGTGTTGCCTGTTTATTTGTGAGGATGTGCAACATGCAATCCCTCTCTGATAGTCATTCACCTGCGAGGTGTTTAGGTTTAGCTGTCCTACCCAGACAAGCAACTAATGAGATTCTAGAGAAATATAACACACTTTTGCAATTGGGTGCTCTACAAAGGGAATGAATAAGGGCTTTGTTTTAGTTGTTTGTGTTGCTTTTTTCATCTTTTTTTTTTTTTTTTTTAAATAAGAACTCTCCAGAGCTCAGTTTGAAACCCAATGGCATATGGTCCACAGTGGAAACTAGTGGGACCTGTGGATGAATGATCCACACTGCCCTGGATAGGGCTAGAAGAGGGGAACTAATCTTTTTTATCCCATTGGTAGATCTACAACTAAAACCACACCACTAACCATGTGCCAAAACGTTGTTTTTATTAACGATACTCCCACCTTGTTTTATCATCCAGGGGAAACTACTTCTATTTGAAAGACTATATTAAACCACTTACAGAAGCAGTATTAAAGTCTGGTGATTTCAAGCAGAAGGAACAGACTCACATACAATTTTTTTGTTCAATACCTTTCATTTCATGCTAGAATATCTGAATCCCACAAGCAAAATTCTAATGCCCCAGAGTTTAAGCCTTTTCTGGCTTTTGTAGTTCCATAGAGAGCACTGCAGTTTTCAAACGTTAACATTAGATTACCTGCTATTTTATAAAAAAATATTTCTATACCTTTATAGGCATGCCTGCTCCTTCCTGTATTATTTTTGGTATTTATGAAGCCAGCTACACAGACTTCACAGGCAAATGACCTTTAAAAATGAATGAAGATCTGTAACATTTACATCCTACGTATTTTACAACAGGAGAAAAGCTAGTTTCCACTTCTCCCCTCTCCCTGCTCCTCCCCAAACAAATAAGAATTGTTTCTCTCAAGTCCGTCCCTCTCCAGAAAAATCTGACCTACAAATGGCTTTCTCATAATTCAGCAGACTAGTTTAGTCCTCACACGGATTTATCATTAACCACATAAGCACATGTTGTCCATTCTGTCCAACCTAATGAATGTGCTATAAATAAAATCTCTAAAAGCAAGTTTCACCATACTTATCCAAGCTGTTGCTGCAAGTCCTTGTAACTCCCAAACCCACTTATGTTAGAAACATTAATCACTTGATTATAATTCAAAGCATCAGCTCTCTACAGCTGAAACTCCCTAGCACTTGACTTTGGATAGACCTCTAACCTCAACTTATCACTTTCAGACTCCAATCTGTCACTAATGTAGAAAAGACGTGGGAATTCACTTTTGAAAGGTATTTTTAACCTAGGAGTGTCTCATTAAAAGGAGAGCTTAGAATGGAAACTCTAAAACAAAACCTTCAAAACCTTTCCCATTTTGCTTGGCATGGCAATGTGAAAATACCAGAGGTGTGTTTCACCACAACGCACATTATTTAAAACCCAAACAATGTAAAAAAAAAAAAAAAAAGAAGAAAGAAAACTCTTTCAGAAAACACACCATGAGTGTAATTCCTACCTATCCTGCAAACATTTTATACGATCATAGGATTATCTGTAGAGATTTGTATTCTCCACCTTGAATGAAGGAAGATGAATTAAACCATCAATTATTTCTGACTTGCCTGCTCATTCATTAGGAGCGTACATGAACAGTTTGGCTTGTTTTCTACTTATTTCAGCTGACAATGTAGAGATCATATTCCATCTTGACCAAAGTTTTTAAAACCCAGAGAAACAAAAGATTAATTGTAGGAAATTATTTTTAAACATCATATGCTTCAGACTGGAAATAGAAAGACAAAGATAAAACTCCCAAAAGGAAAGCCAAAGCTAATGAGAGCCTGAGAGGAAATGATCACACATTTTCAGTTCTTCTGATGGATGTTCTTCTACCCTTATTAATCAGAAGTTTGTGATGTCGATAAATCACTGAAGTATGATAACAGATGAAGGTGAATTTAGACGTAAAATGATCCATGGTGAAGGATTACAATAAAGGGGAAAAAGGAGAGGGAGCCAAATACAGTTTTATAAACTGCATCCTCAGCTTGTGAGGACTTGTAGCTAATAAATGTCATTCCTTTTCTACGTTATCTAGGAGATTAAGAATGTTTCTCAATGTCTAACTGCTGGGAACCCTCTATAGCACCTTCTCCAGTTACTCCAGGAGGTTTAAATTACATCAATGGCTTTATTTTTCCATCAATTATGATTTCATTTACAAAGAGGAACTTAAAAGTACCTTTCTTCTTTTAACCTCTTTTGGAAGAAGTAGGATCCAGCAGCAGAAAAGGACAATCCAGGCAAAACACTGTTGGATTTGACCTTCCAAGGTTTTTCAGATGATCTTGTGAATGATCCTGTGGCAGAGAGGTGTCAGCAATGTCTCTAACCTCCAGGTAGTCTACATACAGATCTGTTGGTTTCTATACTCAGCAGAACCACCCGGTTACCAATCTATGTTTATCGCAGTTTGCGGTTTTCAAGGAGAGCATTTCCCAAAGCGCTTCAGAAGTTAATAAATGCAGTTGAGGTACTATTATTGACAAATCAGTTCCATTCTCTGCTTTCCAATAGTGGTTTTTATGCTGCAGAAGACAGCCTTGTTCATCCGAAGCAAACGAAACCCATGCTTACATACTGCAAATTCACAATGGACAGTTATTAAAATGAGGCAGTTTGCCAACAAGCCAAAATTTGACCTGAGCAATGAAAGCCAGAGGCGTGCGAGATACCTAGGAGAGAAAGAACAAAAGTGCACTGGATGTCTTTGAGGATGCTTTCAACTGAAACACAAATTTGGATGCTTCCCATGTAGGTTTTAATCGGCTTTGCCACAACATGGCAAAGTCTCCAACCTCCTAGCAAGTTGGCAACACTACCTCGTGCTGCAGGACAGCACTTGGTAGGTAAATGCACTGGCTTGGTCCAGATGCAGTGAAGCTACAAGATGGACATTGCTTCTTGAACTAATAAGCTCAAAGCTTCCCTTGCTGGGAATGTAGCTGAGGTGTCTCTGGCATCATCTGCCCAAACGCTCCCAATTCTGGGTTGCAGCAGCTAACGGGGAGATAGATCAGCTGGGAAAAGGCACAACCTTTGAAGTGATGAGGCATTCCCACAGAAAATAAGGACAATTTAGCCCTGTAATGGCTGATTTATACTCCATGAAATAGTGGTGACAGCATTTCTGTTATTTCTGTTCTTGCCAAAGTTTCTGTATGTAGCTATGTTTAAAGGGAAGTACTGAAAACACACATGAATGGACATTAAAATACAGAATTTTCCTCCAGGCTTTCTAAACCATCATGAGCAAGAACAGGACACAAATACATGTTAAGATAAATTCTAAGATGAGATGTGCAATTTATACGTATAGAAACTGAAAGAGTGGAGAAGAGGGAAAACTAAGAAACAAAAGACAAGGGAGAAAAGAGAAAGCAAAGAAAAAAAAGCCCTATAAGTAAGCTCTAGCATCTGAGAAAAAGAAAGCAGAATACCTAGCGTCGAGTGTTGCAATCTGAGGTCTGCTGTGAATGCAGGCACAAATCCACGGCATGGAAATGAGTCAGAATTACTGTCCCAAGGATCACACTCTACTGGGCCAGTCTAACTCATCTCCCAGGGGATATGTAAGATTTATAGATCTGATTCTTGACATATGATTCTTGCCAGATGTCTGGCTATAGACAACTGATCACTAGCAGACTATCTTAAGATAGTCTTCGGCTGAGATACACCAATTCCACCTCGAGAGCACTTAATTCTTAAAACGCAAAGAATTGAGTGCCTGTAATCAGCATAGGAATAACCTTAAATTACACCTTCATGCTACAAAGCTCTTGATATATGGAGGCAGCTCAAAGAAATAAAGGGGTATCCAGGCCCTCTTTCCAGTGCTCTTGAATGAAGTATGGTATAGATTTCCAGCTCTGGATTCAGGCCTGGAAGCACATCTGGAAGTGTCTACCCTTGCATACATTAGATTTGTGCCACAGTAAAGAAATCATGACTTACACAAATATCATAGATGATGAAGAGAATTCCTGACCTGAAACTAAATATTATTGTTTATTATGTTACATTGAGACTGACTCCTTAAAAACTGCTGAAACCAAAGCCATGAAGTGTCAGCTGTAGAGCCTCAGATTGCCATAGCAATGTTCCTGTGAAGTCAACTGTTTGAAAATCCACCCTTGAGCTACAACATCAAAATCTTCCCAAACCACATGGTTGTTCTGCATTTGACACAACAGCAAAAAATTACACATATCTACCAGGAGCCACCTCACTGCAATACTCAAACACTATCCTTTATCTGCAAGAGGGAAGGAATTGCAACACAAAGAAAGGACGAGTCTTTGGTAACACACTATGAGACACAAGAACAGACACAGCCTTTCTCAACAAGCTCACCTGGCACAATCAGCATGGATAAAATAGTGCTGGCCCCCAGTGCCAGCATTGTGATGATCATGAAGAAAACCCCCTCCTTCCTGACATGGCATTTGGTGAACTGAATAGCTAGAAAGACCTTTAAAATTGGAGGTGGAGTTACCTCTGGTCACAAGAACAGCCAGGTCTCCAGCAGCAGCGCTGCTGCAAGGAAGCATTACATAAATGAGTTCATGTCAGGTCACACTCAGAAGACAGTCAGAGGCAGAAACACTCTGGTAGGCATTATTTTATATATATCCAAGACATAATAAAGGCACAGAAAAAAAGGAATGGTAAGCAACCTATCATCCTCTGGCTCAATGGAAGGAGAAAAAAGGGTCACATCAAAATGGTGGAATGAATTCCTTTAGGAACTGCAGATTACTTCAAATCTCTTCCTCTTTCACTAAAGCTACATGGTGTGATTCTTCAGCATCTTCTATGTGAAATAAAATACATAAGAGGATACACATTTCACAAAAATCAAACTGCCTTAAAATCCTATCAGAATAATATGCTGTACTTCAAACTCTCCTCCCCAGAGGGGAGGCTGTGAAAACAATAGTTGAAAGATGTATAATCATTTTGCTTAATGCACTACTGGAAGATGTTTAAATGCTCATCCTGATGGCTGCAGGAATAGAACAGAAAATAAAATAGTTCATCTCAGGCCAGGTCAGGACATCTTCACAAAGATTCCTCCTATCCTTTTTCTGAAGAAGCACATACCCAAGAGATTCTGTATGCAAAGTGCTACTCAGAAGGGAGTATGATACAATAATAAAAACCAACAGATACATTTAGAATAACATTAAAAATTAAAAGCCCTTTGTGAAATCCAGAAGCTGCTCATATGTATGCCCACAGCTCACTGCAACATAGTGCTTTTCTGTAACTTCTAGAAGCCTTCAGAAGGTGTTAAATATACCACACACATTAAAAATGGGTAAATAGGCCAATCATCATAGGCTTGTCTGCTGCATATCAGTCCCAGGCCAAAACACAGAACAGATGTGATGGGACTCAACAAATAAATAGTTAATGTCCATCAACAATATGTAATGGAAAAGGAATCTTGTGAAATTAATCCAGTCTCACGTTTTGATAACCCGACAAATGAGGTTAATAAAAGTAATAGGGTTGATGTAATGGGCTTCTGAAAAGCACCAGACTTGAATTATTGAGTAATAAACTTGACTGGTTTAAAATCAACATAGTACAGTGCAGATCAATTGGAGACCAGCTGACTGATACCTTTCCAAATGAAATAGTACAAGGCAAATGTTCACTAAGCAAGTGAACTTTTGGTCCCATATAGATCCTGGCTTACTGGTTACTTTATAGTATTTTTTGCTGACACGGAACAAAAAACCCAAAAATTATTTCTTAGTAAGTTTATGAAGTTTTGGGAAGTGGTATGGAATAAAAAGGACAAGAAAGCAAAACAATCCAGAGAGCAACACAATAAAATGCACACAAACCAACAGTATGAATTTCAGTACAGACTTATGCGAAGTCCTGAATGTAAGATTAAACAGTGGAGGAGATCTTGCTTCTCAGACATGAGAAAGGAGGCCAGAAGCAAAGAGTCTAGCTAGTCCAGAATGAAAAAGTCTATCAAGTTATAGAATCTAACTGGTTTAATATGGACTACCAGTCTGACATCTTCAGCAGGGTAATACATGTACTAGAGATGTAGCATCAAGCAAAAGCAGCAAAGAAATTATATAAATTTGGCATTGCTGCAACCCTTGTGATAGTCAAGCTTTTTCAGAGGCTGCAGATACTAAGAAATGGGAAAGAATACAGGGAAAAGCCACAAGAATGAATGAAAAATTAGGAAACTTCATTCTGGAGAAAGACATGAGAAGATTTAACTCTTTAATTTACAAAGAAAAGGCTGAGAGGTTTCTTAATCACAGACTATAAGTATTTAAAAACAGAATAAGAATTAGCTAACGATGTTTCTTCAGTCTTAAAAGATCTAGCAATGGCCAATAGCTAGAAGTTATATCTAGATATTCCAAACAGAAATAAATACAGTTTCTTTGATAATTTTGCAAGGGTTGTGGAATACTTACAGTCACTGGGAACCTTTAAATCAATCTTTTTAAAGTTTCACTCCAGTTCAAACAGCAATGAACTGGGGGAGGTCTTATGCCCTCTTGGTCTCAGTAACCTATCAGTTAAGTGACAGGGCTTCAAATCCTACTGTGGGAGGCTATTTTACAACCTAATAAATGCCATCTCTAGGAAAAGCCTCATGGGATTTTGCTTTTTTCTTTAACAGACTACTGATGGACCACACTGAGTAACTGATTCCCTTTGTTTTCTGTTCTCATCAAAGGACAATTAAAATAATGATCTTTCAGCAGTAATAGATAATAATACATTTTATAATACTTGTAAAGAATGATTACAGAATGAATCAGGCAAATAATTCTTTGTTCTTAGTCATTCCTCCTACTCAAATCCCCAATCAATGCTCACTTAAGCACAGGAATATGTGATGAATCAGCCATACTGGAGAAGGAAATTTGGCATTTGCCATCCTTAGACTATCATATTTTATGATATCTCTACCCAAACCAGAAGACTCCACAGAGAATACTGAGAAACTTGCAGGGTCTGAAATAAATGTGCTCCTGTGGCTAACACACTCTGTCTCCATCCTCACCTGTATTTTGGCTGTGGCTTGTCCTTATTGTCTAATTTTGCCTCCTAATCTCAGTCCTGCTATTCAGTGTCTAAAAACCATGCATGTTTCCTTGAAACCACAAAGAAGCAACCCCATTATGTAAATGGAACCCATTAAGACATTCTCTGCCCCAGGGAGTTCACAACACAGAATATAAACCAGCCTTCTCCAACTGGTTGGCTGCAAACTGAATCCAGCACAGACAATCCCACCATATTTCTTCACAAGCCTTGCAGGAGACAGTGAAATGGATGAATAGTTTCTGCTGGGCCTTGTAAACTGATGGACAGTGCAACAAACACAGTGTGAAATGACAGCAAAATTTCTTTTCTATTTGCTGTAATTCTCTCCCTGACCCTTTTTCAAGATTTGGGATGGAATTACCTGTCCAGCTCCCTTTGCCCAGATGTGTGCAGCAAGGCAACCTGCATTGCCCCATCCCTTTTCCCAGCCAGCACCATGCCCTTCTCCCCTCAGCAGAACCATTAAACACCCACAATCAAAGTCAAGAGGTGGCAGACAACCCAGGGGATGGAATCTTCATTCTCGTGGCAATGACAATAGCCTCAAAGGACAGCCTCAAAGTGCACCTTTCACTGAGTAAATCCCAGGCTGGAGAACAGTAAATTTAGTAAGGAAACAGAGATCCTGTAACTCTCTATTGCTTCACCAATCTTCTGTCTAAGAGTTTAACAGTGTCAAGGTACTTGCTAGAATCACAGTACATGTTCAACTACCAGTGCAATGAAAGAACATGCTTATGGGGTCAGCCAGGAGGCTCTGGTATGGAGACTCCAGCATGGACAAAGTTGGAGAAACATTAGAAAAATAAATGGGAGAGGATGAACCATAATGGCAACCAATAGAACTTATGTTTTTTATTAAATGGTGGACCTCATGGACCTAGATTTCAAAGGGAAGTATCTACAGACAGGTGAAATCATTATGATTCTAGGTAGGGCTCCCAGTCATTATTTTTTTCCCCACCATTTTCCGTGACTCTGGTTTATCCAAAATTTGTCAGATCAAAACTTATTTGTTTTAGTGCTTTGGAAAGCATGATCTTTCCCAAGATGAGCACCATCCCAGCACTGACTTGCATCATAGCCAACCCTCCTTCCAAATCACTTATTAGGATCTTAAGCAAAAACAGTTTAACATTGTTCCCTACTGCTCCCCGGAGGTATCTCCCACCAAGTGTTGGCATTTATTCATCACTATGAATTTTCTGGTCCCTCCAGACTGTTTTCAGTCAGTTGTATAATCTTCATCTCCAGTCAATCTAAATTATTTTTTTCAGCTCAGTCTTCAAGAAACAATACATTAATTGCCTCAATACATGAACAGACATCTTACTTACACAGATTAAATGACCACATTCTTTTCATCTACTCGGTCTGCAGTTGTATCAAACTAAGTGACTAAGTTACGTCTGGTTTTGCTTCTTACAAATCTGTGTGTCATTCATGTTCCTTTTCAATGGTAAAGTTACTTGTGCAGAGGGTCTGCATAATTCCTACATGCCACTAAGGGGATTGAATTAATAACTAAAGTGTGCTCTGAGTCACACAGAAAATTCAATTAACTCTTCTTCACTGGGGATAAGGTTTGCTTTAACTGCTTACAGATTTACTTTGTTTAGTATTTTCTCCATTATTCTCTTATGACAATATTCACCCCTTTCTTTTTCCATCATTTACATTCTGTTCTGGCAACTATCTTGAGGGTTAGCTAACAAATACATGGCTCCATGTGAATGCATGGCACAGCAAATTCTTCTTTCCTTATTTAGGTTGTTTTACTAGAGATGGAAGCCAAAGTGATCAGATTGTTACTCTTTTAATGACTGCTGTTTATTTGTAAAGATCAATACAACGTATTTTCCTCTGGTTCTTGTTTGATTCTTCTGTTTTTCTGAGATAACTGTATGCGAGCCAGCTCCTTGACTAATTGCAATAAAAAAAATAGCAGGCAGATCTGGTTTCCTAAGTCTCACAGAGGTCGTATTCTGCCCCATTCACAATGTATTCAGCTAATATTAGTGTCAGGAGATAGCACAGAGATTCAGTAAATCCAGCAGTACTGTCTTCAAGTTCTCATTTTGTGGGGCTTCCTAATGCTGTTAGACAGTTTGAGGTCTAAAACGGGATGAAAGGAGACAAGGCGAGGTAAATATGTCACTTCCACTCACAACTCTGCTTATGGATGTTTCCCAACTTGGGGAAAGTCATCTAACCCACAGGAACAGCAGTAAGGTATCTATCTTGGCACATGAAAAAGTTAGTGCCTAGAGACACTCTTTGCAAAAATCAGAACTTTTCTTTCCACCACATATAAAGGGGGTCACCCCATTAATGAGAAAAGGATTCTGGAGCAGTTTAATGTCTGAATCATCAAATTTTGTGATTAAAAGGGGGTATCAGGGTCTTGAAGAAAGAGCTCTTCATTTCTTTGTGTTATTTCACTAAACATAAACATGAATTTCCATCAGCAGAAATTAAATAGCTGTTTCAACAGAGTTCCTGAAGTTTAGAGATAACCACCCAAAAAAAAGCCAAACATCTGAGCGGGAAAATGACATAAATTGAAGAAAATTAAGCTTCCTCTATAAGGGCCCTACCCTTTTAAACAGACTTCTCCAAAGAGTGATGAAGAGAACAGCTTGTTCCAGCTGCCCTGTGACTCAGACTGGCATAAATGTAATAACCGGCCAGGGCAGTTCTGGGACAGCAAAATGGGGAGAAAAGAAAGGCCAAATACTGCCTTGGTTCAGAACATGTGTAACTTTCAAGTAACTGAACATTAAGGTATCTCTGGTTGCCCAATATATCTCACCAGTCAATGCATCTACTGTACACATATGCAAGTGAAGCACAAGCACAGAGATGATGGTAGACGTGTAGGAGCCTCACAGTCCCAACTGTATCTGAAATACTTGTATCTGAAAATCTCATCACTCAGGGTTCTGAAAAGAGAACTGAGCACATCTGAACATATGGTGAAGATCTTCAAAATGACCAGTCCTTTAGGGAGCTTCAGGCTTGTGCTGTGGATGCTGACAGAGGATCTCAAAAAGACCCAGTTATGGAGTCCAGCAGTGATTGTTTGATAATATGAGAAAAGCAAGAAAAAAAGCTCAAAATGGACTAGATAAGTCTCTTGATATCAGCATCTGTGACTCTTTCACTATCAGCATTGTGACACTGAATTATTTGCCTCTTGTCTTTGACCTATTGAAATGAGAAACAGCACATCTCAGGCAATTTTTTTAAATCGCTTCAAGTCTCTGAGTGATGTTAATGATCACCGACTGAGGGTGAAGGGCAGAAAAGTCAACGGCATGATGAATGGCAGATGACAAACATCCACCTTTCTGATGAACCTCCATCTCTGCACTCCCATGGACTGTCAATGCGCCTCATCACCTCCTGCTTTTTACCTTACTCGCCTTCATCAATCTTCTGGGAAGCATCCTCATATTTGTTTTTTAAAATACAGAGCTGAAGCAGAGAAGGAATAAATGGGTTGTCTAAGGTCACCCGGGCCAGAGGTCCAGGCACAGACCTCCATCACTTGCTCTTTTGGAGCTGCAGACAAATCTTATAGCTGGTTGATCTTTAAGGATGTGCTCAGAGCTCTGCTGCTCCCTCCCCTCATGACAGACTCTACGTCACCAGATATTGCAAAACCTGTCACGAGGAGGCAGAACAGTTAAGAGTATAAGTACCAGCGTCAGACCTTGTGAAGGTGCTTCAGCTTTGGTGTGCAGGCTCTAGGAGCTGCCAAATTTAAAGACACTCAAGAAGATCTTCACAGAAGTATTCACCGAGACAGCCTGTCTTCATGTGTCTATCAATAATGCTCAAGTGTCAACACTTCCAGGCTAGAATCATAAGAAGCCCTCACCTGCTACAGGCTTGCTAATGGCCATTGTCCCTGTTTCTTAAATGGCGAAAGGCAGGCACACAACAATAAAATAATTCTCCTGCAGTAACTCACAGATCAGAGCTGGAATTAAAAAAAAAAAAACTGAAATCCTGGCTCAAGTATCCCATGTTATCTACAAAGTGATCAAAGTACTCATCTCACAGTTTTCTCTTCTATTCCCTCTCCATCAGCCCCACCTTCTTTGATATTGTCATTCCCCTTCCTGGAGTCTTTCCCATTGTTGCTCTCCCAGCAATGATCTCTTCCTCCCGGTTCTTCAGCTTTGCCTCAGGTCTTTCCCTAAATTTCATTGCATCAGACCATCTCCCTTAGACCAGAGCTGCTTCTCAGGAGGGGAACGTGCAGCTGTTGGTGGCTGGAAAGCAGCCATCAGACTCCCTGTGCTTCTCTTCCCTGACTCCCCTCAGCTGTGCTACAGGAGGATGCTGAGTGACAATGTCATCAGAGAGAGCAGAAAGAGGCCTGGGCTGCCCGTTCAATACCCTGCAAGCAGCCTCTAGTCACTGGAAAGGGGATCTAAAAGAGAAAGGTTGCTCCCCCTGGCCTCACCCAAATGATATTCCATCCGGCATGAAGGAAATGTTGACAGAAGGGTCTGTGTGTCACCACAGATGAGAGATTCTTGGCTGGTAGGGATGCACCTCTGCTCCAGCAAGAGGGTAGACAACTATCTGAGGCTCCTGCTCGCCCGTGGCCAGAGCCTGAACACACAGTGCTTCAGTCTGCTCATGAAAAGGGCTGTCAGGTAGAGCAGAGGGAGGGCAGAGGCAGGACAGCCAGCTCCCTTGCGTTGTGTGGAAGGAATGAGAATGAGGAACAGGTTTATTTATGGCACTGCTGCTCTGATTTGAACACACAGGGGCTTGAAAGTGTACACTTTTCATGTTAATTTATTTTGAAACTCAGGATGAAGGGTTGGACTTACTACTTGGGAGCATATCGCTGACCTGCTCCTTAGCTCTATTAATCTATGACGTCCTCCTCCAGTGCATCTCCCCCAGGATGTATTTCATTAGCTAAACCTACACACAGTTAGCTCTCAGGACACACAATGGTCAAGTAACTGGACCAGTAGGGTATGCAGCCTCAGGGAAACGGGTCTGAGCAGGGCCCAGGTACTCTCCAAGCCCACCTTCCCAAGCAGCGTGTCTCCAAGTGATGAAACACAGTGCTATCAAATGTCATGACAGAAAGCACAAATAAATAAAACATGAGGGTGCCTCTTAAAAATAAATGTTGCTCCGTGATCTTTTTCCCAGGAGAATGAAGTTTCCAGTCCGCTAGCTCTCTCTGCGTGTGGTATCACACACTGCAGGGTCTGTTCCCTATAAGCTCTCAACATGTGCTACGAATCTGCCTCTGCCCTACAAGTATTCTAAATCAGATGCTTATGCCTTCTTCTGATCTTTTGCAGTCACACGTATATACATAAGATTTTGCCACAGGCTATCTATCATTCCTCCCTTTCCAGCATCTGAAACGCATGACCCACAATTTGGTTTTACGTATGTTTTACCGCAGTTTCCGCATAATCACACAGGAAACTTTAATTCTCACCTTATGAGCCCGAGCACGAACATGTAACGCTGGACACGGGCTGCAGTTCTAATCCTTGTTTTTCTGAAGTGCCATGGCTGCCTCTCTGATCACCGACAGGCTGTATTTCTCACAACTGAAGGAAAAACATCTGAAGCAAATCCTACTGCAAGCAAAGCCTTACCATTCACAACCAGTTGTTTACCTCCGTCGTTTTCCACCTCCTACCCCCAAAATAACACTTAAAGTCATTAGGCAATAACTGCCCTCTGCCTCTGAGCTCTCCTCATTTCAGCTGTGGATCAAGCCCAGCAGTGGTGGATGAGGTGGATATTTTCCATCACAGACAGCTCTGCAGAGGGACACATCACCCCATAACGACCCACAGTACACTGTGAGCTTGTGTCACACTGGGCCAGGGCTGGGGATGGATAAAGAGCTTCTCTGCATAGAATATTTTAGGCTAAAAGACCAACCTCTAACACAGGTCAGAATACAGTGATAAAGTAGGTACAGATTTCCTCTGGATATCAAGGGGAAGCAGCCCCATCCACTGCAGACCCATCATGTCTCAAAGCTGGCTTGTCCCTCTCAATCCTTCTCCTCATCCCCTTCTACTCAATTTGCCAGGAATTCACCATGCCTGGCCCCTTCCCCAGCCCAGCCTGCAAGCGGCAGGCACAGCTGGTTGGCACCATCCACCTTCCAGCTGCCTCTGAATAAGGCCACAAGAAGAAAAAGAGGCTGTAGGTCACCCCACATCCCCTGGCTAATTGCAGCCACCTTCCAGCTGTACACAGGGAGCTTTCCAGTGGGGATGGAAGCCTGATGGAAGCCTGACCATTTGGATGCAAGAAGACGGAGGATTTTTTTAGCTGTCTGGAAAGGGACTAGCTGGGAAGAGGTGACAGGGAATGGGTGTCATGAAGTACCCACCCTGTGCACGGCGCAGATGGCACAGGGGCATGGGAGAAGCTCCTTAAACAACCAGTGGGGCTTTAGCCACAAGCCATTTCATCTGCTTCAAATACACACTCTACCACCTTCCAGCTGGGGCTGGAAAACATCAGGTCTGCTCTGCCTGCGGGGCTCTGTGACTGTGTATGTTCTGACCTATTGCCAGGAGTAACTTTGGTGCTGGAGGGATGAATGCTGAGCCCCGTGCAGCGCATCAGTAAGGCGGTGGCTTATCCATGGAGGAGGGGAACTGGGGAAATTCCCTCCCCACTCTCAACAATTTCTTGGCTCTTCACTTTAGTTATCAGCCCTTGGGAATATATTTTCCTCTCTCCGTACTTTTCTGTGGTCTGCATTATCATTTGCTAAATATTAGCACATGCTATTTATCATGAGGTCCGCAACCCTCGTCCACTCCAGGGAGTTTGCAACTAAGTCACTGCAATAAATTTTCTGATATTCTATGGGCTTTTTAGCTCTGGGAGGCACACAGCTGAAATTATTATCTCAGAGCCTTCAACCCCTAATCTCACAGTAAAACCTTCACCACCCAAGGCAGGGAGGATGCACACGAACGCAGGTTGTTTATACTCACAGCGGATTCAGACTCAGGCTCCAAGTCTGCTTACTAATAATGATGATTACTTTGGCTCCACTGGTTTTATAACATGTTTGAAAGGCTCAGGGAAACCACATTATCTGCAGCTCCCTTTCAACAGCGTGTTTGGTTCATAAAGAGCTGCTGGGCAAGCAAAGGAAACAGGGTGTGTTTGTGGACTGGGAATCAGTTATAATAACAGCATAGTGACCAAAATGAGCACCACAGCCTACAATTACTGCTGTTCCTCTGTGTTTATTGCAGAACAGAACCATCTGAGACCTGACTCAAAACCTGTTGACTCCACTGAAAGATTTTGCAGCAGGTCCTAGGACCCGCTCAGACAAGACATCATCCCCGAGTGACCGGCCTTGCCCGGTGTGTTCGGGGAGTTTGGTCTTTCTCCCTGCAATAGCCAATAAGAAGGGATTCAAATCTTGGCTAGAAAGGTTACTTCAGCACCTCCCCATTTCTGAACCCCAAAGCCTGTTTCAGACTAATTCCTGGTTGATGACTAGAAATGCTCCAGCTTCTCCTGGCTATAGGATATGATCTCAAGCACCTTCAAAGCAAATCAAGAGTCCCAGGCTGAACTGGGAACATATAATAAGAGTATTAGGGTTTGGGTGGGTTTTTTATTAAATAAATTAATTAAATGCTACTTGAATGAACATGTCCAAATGAAACACTGGTCTGAGGAGCCTGTATTTCTCAAAGTTATCAAATTAGCCCAGCTTGGTTTCCATCGCCAATCTAAATGATGGTGGACGTTGCCCAACAATTTCTTTTTCCTTCCAAATAGGCAATGCCACTAGTGTCAGAGAAGAGACATCCTCCTGCCCTCCTGTACCTGAATGCAGCAGGTACATGGAGCGGCTGCTGCTCTCTGAGAAGGGGAACCCAGGAAAAGGAGGAGAGGAGACTCATTGAGCTGCCAAGTGGTCACATTCCATATGCAGAGGGAACAACTGGCATTAGCAGGTTTTGCTTTGCCAACCTCACAGTAACAAAAACAAGAGAAAGAACTGGAAAAAAATATTTGAGAAGAGCCTAAGAGCAAAAACCAGGGTGGCTTCCCCTGCAGTGACAGGGCACAGCCCTCCTCTCTGTCCCTCTCTTGCTCTCCCACTGTCACCAGAGCCAAGGCAGAAAACACTGCCAAGTTCAGGGTTCGCTGGCCATTTCCTGTCAAGATTCACTCTCCATCACACAAGGGCCTGACTGTCTCAACATTTCCCCTGTAAGAGATTGTTCTGGAGCCCCATAGCCCTTTCTGGCAGGAAAAGTGTCCTGATCTGGAGTAGGGATGTTTCTAAGTACACCAGGCTGCTGAATACAGTAGCCTGTTATCCCAGAAAGACTGAAGAATAAACAAAGAGGGACTGGAAGAATAATTATCAGTAAACTTCCTTGCTCTGGAGGTCAAATCCAGGGCATATCTATATTAATAAACTAAAGGGCTCAAGCACTGGCTTACAATTGTATACATGTTGTAACTCACAAAATTCCCAGAAATATTTTGGCCCGAGCCCACCAAAACAGCATCCTCGCATGGTGCAGGGGACAGCACAGCCAGGGGATTTTTCACTGCAGACAGCTTGGGTACAGAGAGTTTCTCTGTTCAAATATCTTGCCACTTGCCCTTAGAACCAGAGAACATTTTTACTGCACAAGTGTAGCCCACAGGGACTCTCTCCCAAACACAGTTAAATGTCCTAACAGCATCTGTTGTGGTGCATGGGGGATGCCTGGCAGGTTGTAGCTGCCTCCTTGATGTATTCAAACTCATCCCCTGCCCTCTCTGCTGCCTGGGAGACACAAAGGGAGCGAAAGATGCTTCAAGGCAGGGGGATTCCCCCATCACAGGAATTTCCTACAAGTGGGCACCAAACCAATAGCAGCTCCCAGGACACCTCCGTGGCACAAGGACAGTGGAGTGGCCAAGCCACATCACACTGCAACACATCCGCTGGCAGACGGTGCCGATGGGCTCAGAGCCAGCTGGAAAGGGCTCTAATGAGGTTGTGTCAGCTTCTGCCAAGATCAGGGTTGGGGAGTCCCTGGAGAACCTCCCAGGCTGCAGGGTCTACTGGAACCTGCAGGTGCTGAGTGCTCTCCTTCACTGAAGTGAACTCCTCTGTTCCACTAGGGGTGTTCCACTCCATTAGAGGGGCTCTGGTCCTTTCTCCAGGTGGCACAGGTTGTCAAAGCAAGCAGCTTCTTGTCCAGCCAGAACATTTCCTCCAAATCAGGCAGGACCTCCCATGCTTAAATAAGGCTGTTGGGGTAAAACACCTCCAGACTCATCAGGCCATGCCATGGTCAGCTGCACTCTGGCATACAGGACAGCCAGGCAGTCAGAAGGCAGGAGGGTTATGGAGGTGCTCACAGCTCTGCTGGTGTAACCCCAGTTGCTTTTGTGTGGACAAATATCCCACAGAGCTGGTGTGCAAAATATGGACCTATCAGAGCACTCTGTGATACTACAGTGCATAAATATCACCAGGAGCATTTTTTTCCATGTAATAGACTCTATCCCTAACCCTAAACCCCTGTTTCTGAGCTGGGTAAGTTTCCACTGAAATAAAAAGAATGGGAAAGTTTTTCTTTTATCACTAACCGGGAAAAGGAAATGGCCTTCAGAAGGACGTGGATTGCTTTGATGTCTCAAAATAGAGAAGAGACTCTTTGCTCTTCGGTGGTATAAGAAGGATAACACTGCCATGTCCATTTTTGGGATCTGTTGTTTTCAAAGATGACTAAAACCAAGAAATAAATAGCAACACTAGCCTTCCTTCTCTTGCATTCTTGCTGTCCTCCACAGAGACAGCTGCCAAAGCAAGGAAACTATATTAGGACCACTGCATCCCTTAGAAAAAGATAAACCCTTCCCAGGGTTTCATCCTTGCTCAGTGACAAGAAGTTGGAGAGTCAGCACTGGTTTCAGACACCCTTATTTCGGTGTCTGCAACATAAATGTCCACGTGGCTATTAGATGTATGAGTTACCATTATTATCAACACTGATGATCTGGTTTCCACAGTCTGAGAACAATTCAGCTGGTCAAATACCCATGATCCAGTTAAACATAAGTGTCCAGTGCTTTTGAAGGGCCCTAGGCTGAAACATCAAAGACAGGGTGTGCAAATGTTAGGCAGGACCTATAAATAAAACAATATTATTATGTGCATATACAAGGGCAACTCAGTTCTAGGTACCTAGTCAGTACAAAACCAAGTTTCCTTGGCTCACGGGCATCAGCAGGAGCTTCAATATCTCATTAACCTCAACACAGCTACATTTCATATCAGAATCAAAACCTGAATTCCATTGGGCAAAACTGGGTACAAACCCACTGAAGAATAAGAACCTTTCAGAAGAGACATTACTTCCCAAAAGCAGATATTATTGAACGACATACGTTTTTGTCCTTAAAAAGTAATGATATGAAACCGTCAAAGACTAGCAAGTTTAAAAAGAAAAAAAAGATTTGAAACTGTTTAGTAAACTTGCAATCAACAAGGTGCTAGAACTTCATTTAAATATCATGAGGTTTGAAGACTCAGGAAAGTAATGACAAATAGATGTTTAAAATAAGTAATTTTGCAGAAAACACATTAAGGTATGAATTATCTGACCTAACTTTAGATGTCAACAATGCAGATATTCACACTTGGTGTGTTCACCATGGGTTCCTTTAAAAACAGAAGAGAGAAATAAGCACTTGTAAGTTACCTGAGATGTCCACTCGAAAATGAGACGAACTGCAACCTAGAAATGCCTATTTCTTTTCATATACTGACTACAAAGGGAGGCCAGAATATCCAGTCCATATGTAGCTGATTACAGTGTAGTTGTCTACATCTGGTCAGCATTAGAGCATGTTTAATAACATACCTATTTGCAACTGCATTCCTATCCAGATCAATATGTCTATGCACTCAGTACTCCATCCCTCTACTTACACTCAAGATTGCATCCACTGCTAGTCCAAACCTTTAGTCTTGAACTTCAAAAGCATCTGTAGGTTGGACCCAGCTACACTGAGATCTATGACTCACTTGGTAAGGTCCCTCAGGAAAACACAACTCACCAAGCCAGGACAAGACACCTGAGACACAGCAAGAGACATGGTGTTCCCTCCAAGAAGTCTGCAGAGGAGCACTTACAGAGAAACAGAGAATCATTACATGTCCCTTTACTTAGGAAAATATTTTTTGCCTTAACCAAAATGTCACTGCTAATGATTAAATACATTTCCTTGAATAAAACCTATCTGCTTGAGACTACAGGAAACACATTTACAAAGACTCAGCATGCCAAAAAGTAAAGCAGTTCGTATGATCCTGAATTCAAGAGCAAGCCAGTCTCGCATATGTAAAGAGCTGGTGAACCTTGTTGCAACCTGGGAGAGGTAAAAATCATTTCTTGCACCAGTCCAGCTTGGAAGTCAAAAAGCCTGGCTCGGGCGTGAGTGTGTTGGCATCCCAGGGTATGGAGCACAGTTTCTTGGCCAGCTGCAAAAGGAAGGTAAGTCAATCATCCAGATCTATAAAGCAGTGACTTGCACTGTTATTAGAAGCTTGCCTCCCCATCTGGAAATTAAATGCAAACATATGCATATGCCTAAGTGCTGCTTAACATAAAATCACTACCCTGACAACCCTGAATAGGAACAGGAAGGAAAGAAAAACAAAAAATACAAGCCAATATTTGTGCCTTCCTTATTTAATTTTCTTTACTGTCAAAGGCACCCTCATTTTTAATTAAGCGTAACTTGGGGGAAAAAGAATGATGAGGTGAGGAAGGAAAGAAAATCCATTTGTTTGTAAATACTGTAATAGGCTAAGAAACATCTGACAGAAAATTTACATTACACATGTTCCAACTCCAATTTACTAGGTGGCTCAGTCCACTCAAAAAAGAGCCACGTCACAGCACTGACACCCTATACTTCATTCTTCATAGATACCTAAGGCATCTGCAGAAGGTTTTGATAATCTCTAATAGCACAGAGGAGAAAATTTGCCTTTCTTACTTGTGGGAATCAGGTACAGCTTTCACACAGCAGAAGTCAGACCCTTTGATCAATATACAGCACGTTAAAAAATGTGTGTTAGTATGTAGTTCTGGGATAAATCCTGAATGGTTTCTTTTTTTTCACTGAAAAACCACAGGGGAGAAGAGAATTTAATGATAAGTTATTTTTCATAAGAATTAGAATGATACTACAGAAGAAACAAAAAAAAAAAAAAGCAAGCTAAACAGGAGACAGTTGTTGAATTCACGACTGAATGAATTATGGTGACAACAATGGATACGTCAGGCATGAGTTACACCTGATCTTTCCAAAGCTTCACGTCAAATAAAGTTCAACATCAACTGTAGGCACTGAAAGCAGAGACTCATCTTGTCTGTACACTCATGTCTGCACTAGATGTATATACTGAAATGGCAAGGGAGGTGGTGAGGCTGCTCTTCTCTTGTGCCACATGCTGAGCTGAGGACCTGAAGACTCACCACAGAAGGCAAGAGGAAGCCAAGTGATAACCCAGTACCAAAAAGCTGGTGACAAATCAGGTCTAACAAGAAAGCCTCTTGGCCTTAGTGCCCATCCACTGCGTCATGCTAACTACCATGCCAGTCCAAAAATAATGAGGCAACACTTGTTGATAAGGAGGAGGGGGAAGAAACATGGTGGGGTTTTGTCCTTTTATGAGCTGACCCATTTTCTTTCTAACTGTTCACGTACTCCTGTAAAAAAGGCATTTCTTGTGTATTCCAAGAGGTGTATTTTTCTTCTAAAGGAAATACTACAAGAATTTCAGCAAACCTTGAAGCAAATAAATATGATTTAGGGACTAGATAGTGCAAGTGCCATCTACAAACTGGTCCTCGACACATATTCCCTGGGTCACTGTGAGCTATAAGCATCCAGGCTGAGGCAACTTTTGATCAGCTAGGGAACAGGTCTGTTGGACTCCAGATGGAGCTGCATCCCAGGTATCTTCCTCTCCCTGAGGCTTTGGCTTCAACTCAAATGGAGTGACACCCGTTCAAAAAGACCTCCAAGACTGTGCCCTCACTCTTTCACTCCTTCCCCTGAAGGCACCGACACCAAGGGTCCATCTGCTTGGATTAACCAGCCTCCAGAGTCTTTGCAGGCAGCTGTGAGATGGCTTTTAAAGATAAGAGATAGCCCAGGGTGGCCTCATGGGTTCGGAATTTAGTTAAATATCTTCTAAAGGGATTTAGTAGGATTTGCTTCATTGTTTATATTAAGCGGTATCAGTCATCCTTAAGGCCCCAGGCCTTTGTATTTGTAAGGCTGGGAACACAACTGGCCAGCAAGGGATGCTGATACTGTCCCCCATGGTCCTGTTATTCCCCATGAAAAAATGCATCGCTATTCTGACATTCAGAAATTGCTACTTTCCTTGGTTCAGTTCACCTAAATGAGGGAAAATAAGTAAAATACTGAGCAATGGAATACTTGGGACTGAAACTCCAGAGAGAGAGTCAGCTTTTCTTCTGGGTTAATGGTGCTGGTACTGCACAATGCCGAAATAACAGCCGTTGCTAATAGACAGCAAAGAAATTGTAAGGCTCTGCTGGCCCCCAGGGGAAAAATAATCACAAGCCTGCTCAGTTTCTGTTAAAAGATACAGGTAATTGTGGAAAAGAGCAACAAAAAGACAACTGAGTGAATGGACAGGTTGATTTATGAGGAAAGATTAAAGGAGCTGAACATGAATGGCTTAGCTAAACAATGACTAAAACAGGACACGAAAAGTAGCCACTGTCAACAGTATTTGAAGGGTCTGTCTGAAGGGGCATTAACTGTTTGGGTGTGTACACTTTGAATCAATGGAGGTCATGGAAAGGAAGTAGGAAAAGTAGATGCCTGCTGAACATTTAGGAAGGTTTCTTGAAGATCAAGACTGCTGGAATGTAACTCCCATGACAATCTCCTCCCCACTGTAACTGGTCTGCCCCCCAAAAGGCCACCTGTGCTGAGCAGACACTACCTAAGGAACTTTCTGGAGGTCTTTACTTTTAAATGCCTCATAGGCATCCCCATCTCCAAGCACCAGTGCAGGGACAATCAGACACCAAGACTGTAAAAGTCCATTCCAAGACCTTCATACGGCTAGAAGATAAAATATGAGGTCCCAAGCCTTGGGCCTCAGAGATCAAGCAGGAATGCAAGAAAATGTCCAAAGTGAGGGAAAAGCGTGGTTCTCTGGACTTCTGTTATACCACTGAAGGGTAAAATGGTGCTGGGCATGCTCCTTGCTAATGGGAAAACATGGATTTGTCAGCCTCTGTGCCCTACTATTGCTTTGTCTCTCTCAGCCAAGAACTTGAACTGGAACAAGAGAAATACTCTAGAGTGACACTTGGCAAAAGAGACCTAGGTTGGCCATCATTCAGCTGTTGTGAATCACTTAAGTCATATAAGGCTCCTCCTCCCCTCCTGGTCCATGCAGGGCAGGGGAAGTTAACAGCTGCCTGCTATGGAGGAACACTGCCTTGTTGGTTTGGCCATGGAGAGCCACAGCTCAGTTTCAAAACAGGAAAAAAACCCATCAAAATTATCTCCCCACATCCTGCTGCTTTCTTTTCATCTTATGTGAGAAAGGATTAGGCAGGAAACACAGCATGGTGAAAAGTCCACCTGGAGAACAAAGCATGGATGTATTTGCCTAACAAAGTCACCACAGAATATCTACGCTGATAAGCTGGTAGGTAGGGAGGAGGCATGCACAGGTAAGGCATTATGTAGATAGATCTTAGGTTCAGCTCCAATGACACAAACCCTTGTGTAAATGTCTCCACGTGTAAAATGAGACTAATACTTTCTCCCAAAGTCTTCCTAGCCCTGCCTATGTAACCACCAAATTACTCATAGCACGGAGTGCTTCTCAGTAAGTTGCACAACAGGACAGTCCTTGCTGAGGACTGTAGGCATGGCAACATTGTGTAAATCATTAGTGCACTTGCCAGCAATTAAATACACATTTGATGCCCATGTACCTTTCATGAGGGGGCTACAGACACCCCTGGGTGGCCATTACTGTTACTCTATTTCAGCAGCAGCTCACAAACCCCAATTGTACCAAGGGTCCCCATCACGGAGGTCGCATATATTTGCATCTTTGGTGGCTTTCACAAAATTGCTATTTATTTCCCTTTTCAATCCCACTCTTCCAGTTCTCTTTTCATGGCCAGGAACAAGGATTTTCCAAATCCCAGAGAATTTCCTGTTCGCACTGAAGTGGAGGAAGAGAAGAGAGGGCATCTAGAAAACAGCTGGGTGGTGGTACGTGGCCAGCAGAGAAATGTCCACGTGCTCACAGAAAGACACCAGCTGGGAATCCTTCTATAAGCAGTGCAAGGGAACAGCATTGTCTTGATACATTTTGAAAAAGGGAAGGCAAATCTATGTGTGATCCATGCAAATTTATCTTAATTGGCCATAGTGTCAAACCCTCCCTTTAAATTTAATCTAATGAGTGTTTCGCTGAGCTGTCAGCAATCTCCTGTAGCCTCCAGGCACTAATGAGTTAGCATCAAGGTGTCAATGCTTTTGGCATTAACCTCAATTAGGAGGAGTTAGGGTGATCACTGAATGAAGGGGTCAGCCCTTCATTGCTGAGACATTCCTCTGCCTGTAGCCTGCAGTCTCTGGCATGAAAGGGGCTGGCAGACGGGCTGCCTTCTCAGTAAAGAAGACTCCTACCTGGCAACATTACTGTTAATTACTATATTTGAAACCTGTGCAGGTCTTGACAGGAATGGAGAATCAACAGCAACCCTATTCAATCAGGTTCCCAGGTAAAAAAGTAACCTAGGACAATGAAACAGTAAATATTAACCACTTATTCATGGTCAGAACTTTCAAAAGAATACCATTAAGGGAGTCAGTATGTCAAAAAAAGAAAAGAGCCTGGACACAGGGTTATGCTTACAGATAAAAAATCACCACATAGATAACCTGTGTAATTTTAATTCTGCTCCTGTTATCACTCTCCAGACTTCCTGAAAGATTTCCTTTAGATACATTAAATTGGGATACCGTCTTGCACAATCATTCTCTGGTAGATCTGCTTTTCTGAGATGAAATCATGGATGAATCACAACTACTTTCAAGGCTGTGCCCTCCCTATTCAATCAGGGCCAGGTAGGCAGACCCCACATCCACACCCCGGCCTGAAATCAGTTCTCCAGTTGGCAGATTCCTGTTCAGCCCCCAGGACATGAGCATATTTATGCCAGAGGAAATCATTCAATGAGCAGATCTGTTTAGAAACCTCAAAGGCCTGTCAACCACCATAAAAAATCTTGGTTGTGTTGCAGTTAAGCATTACAGTTATTACAATAAAAACTCTGCGTCCATTCTAAAACATTTATTACATTTCTAAATTATAGAGGTAATACTAGAATGAAAAAAAGGCCCACCCACCTCCTTCCCATCCTTGCCATCACCTACTCCACCACAACAGTCTGACCACTGTTCCCTGCATCCAGGCATCACTAACTCCAGCAGCCCCTAGCCAGGAGCATCACAGACCCTGAGCAAAATGTCCTGCAGCAGCTCCTTATACTCAACAGGAACCTCCTGATGAGCCTCTAAATGTCCCTGGGACATTTAGACCTTAACAACTAAAACAAAACAAACAAACAAACCAACAAACAAACAAACAAAAAAAAAAACCAGAGATAAAGGAATAAAGGCCTCGGGTGCACACACCTTGTGAACACTGGGTGTCAGGTGTTGCAGAGCAACTCTTTATGGGACTCTTCCTTTTTTCCATAGTAGAAGCTCTATATATTACCCAGTAATGGCAGAGGTAGAGGACCACAGCAGCAGGCTTGCAAAGCTTGCTTAATTGTAAAATAGCTCATTCTGCTTAGGATCATCGTAAAAGTTGTCCTTTGAACTCCCTCTCTGCTTCCTCCAACCCCATCTTCCTTCCTCCCCATCCCCAAGGCAATGATTTTTATCTCCAGGTCTCCATTTCTTCTCTGCAAGAATCAAAGGGCTTTCAAGCCTTTCCTTTGAGGTGACAGCATTACCTGCTCCTCCTCCACCTGAGATGCAGAGCTCTGCTTCCTTGGAATATTTATTTACCCTAATTTATGTCAAACACAGGCTCATTCTGTCCTGGTAATGAAGAGTTGTTCTGTCTGGGTCAGCCAGGCTAGACGTGTTAGCACTCTTCTGGATGGGTGATTCAGATCAAGCTACAGTGAGTTGTCCAGCAAGCAAAGACAAACAGAAGCAGCACAATGACAGCTTCCAATTGCCTGATTTACCAAGCTTCATCTTAAAACTAATCAGGTTGTGCCATGTCATTCACATTTCACATTCTTGTGCAGTCCCTAACATGAAACCCAAACAGTTCTTTGGCTCTATAGCATATTCCTCCTTGACATAGGATGGCAGGGCTACTTCAGCCTCTGTTATTAGCAGGTACCTCCAAGCCCATTCAGAAAGCATGTGCCCCACTCACTTTAGCACTGGTCAGCAAAAGAGATGGTATCTTGCCTTTGCCCTCAGGGAATCCATGATCTTCAACTGATCTGAGCCATGAATCCAAATTATAAGAGCCTTGCTGACTGAAGGATTTCCTTTGGTTCTCTCTAAGACCCAGGAAACTGCATCCACAAAAATTTTTAAAGGCAACGTCACCAAAGATGACAAAGTTGGAAAATGTCTTCTGTGCTTACCCATCATGGTGCAGTATTTACTTCCACGACCACATGCTTTTTTAACAGGTTCTGTGAAGTATGAGTATTTCTGAAAGTGAGGTCTAAGTTTCTGAAAGGAGAAACAAGCTCCTTGCTTTTCCTTCCCCTGGATGGAAATGTGTAAAAGGCTGGGATGAGGTTCAACAAGTCCATTTGCTTGCAAGAACAGGCAACAGATGCTGTGGCACCAACGAAGATCTACTCTGCCCTCTCTCTCATACCACCGGTCCCTGACAGCCTACAACAAATCTGACCTTCAGAACAAAAGACCAAAAAATAAAAAAGCCAGTCAAAGAAGACACCAAAGGTATCAACCCCATCCTAGTTCCTAGAGATATCACGGGATCTTATAAAGGCAAAATGTAGGAAGTGGGCCTCAATCCCACTCAAATCCAATTATCAGGAAAATTATTCTCCAAACCCAGGCCTGGAGAGTCTGATACAACCCTGTTGATGCCGTAAGAACACGGCAGTTGAAAGCCATGTAGCTGGATGTAGGTATCCACATTGTAGATAACAGCATCCCAGCTAAGCACCAGAAGCTCCCTTTATAGTCAGTACAGGAGAACTGGCACTTCAAATATGCAGCTCATCTCTTTCAGGCACCTACTTTAGGATGAGATGATTTGTGCCTCCAAAGCAGCTGTTCCTCTCCATTACCTGTAAAAGGAATTTTTCTCAGATGGGAATGTCTACACTATAAATCTCTGTAGCTCATATGTCTACGCTTGGTCAGATGAATCCCACTTCATGAATTTTTCATTATTTGTACTCATTACTTTTTAGAAAATACACCAGAACAGAATGATTGGCTTTATACAAAAATTACTGGACTAATTTCTATTATCTTAGGAAAATAAGACATGGGATTTGAAGAGACATCCCAAACCATGTCTGAATTGAAATTTTTTATATTGAAAGTAACTGCATAATGGAAGTATATTATATAATTATTCTGTTCTTTATTTATTTGGGAAGTCCAACTAGATGGCCATGAATTTAAAACATGTCTGTAAGCTGCTTGAGAGGTTGACACAAGAATCCCAGTTAAACAGACATTATCAAACATTATATATTTGGTTTAATATCCCTAGAGCTAGGTTGCCTAAGATGTTCACTTGTTTGTAAACATTGATTTTATTTCAACTTTTGAAGAAAGGAACTCTGCATTACATTTTCTGTGCCTGTCACTCTCTAGCAAGGCCCTGTCTACATCGACCTGTTTCTAAAGAGTCAAAATGCTTTCCTGTTTTCTTGGAAGTCTGGAATTGTTCTTTTTTTTTTCAGGTTTTGCACATTGCTTTTTATAGAAATAGCTTTTTTAAAGAAGGCCTTCTGCAGTGATAAAAATATATTTTCTGCATTAATGAATTCATAAATTTTAAGAACAAAAGGGACCATTACAGTGCCCCAGCCTGAGGCATTGATAAATTTACTGCACAGGAGCTAATGCACTAGAGCACAGTCCTTTGGAGGTGACAGGAGAGAATTTGTGCAGCTCTTCAGCCTCCCTCCTCATCACCATTGTGAGGGTATCCACTTCAGATCTCTCTTGTCTAACACAGACCCTGCCTGGAGTCCAATGTGACAGAATATTTATTTAAACACAACATTTTGGAGAAAGCCAGACTGTTTCCCAGGCACTCGGAGAAAGCAAAGGTCAGCACATCCCCATCACCCCAGAGCAGCTCTACCACATCTCATTGACCCCACTTGGTCTCCCAGCAGCATTAGACACTGTGGAACAATAGCTGCTGTCTCTGCTCTCAGGTTTTATCCTTTACCTGCCTGGTTCTCTCATCAGGATGTGAAGTGCTTGGCCTCTGGGACTCACCTTACTGCCTCGTAAAGCAGGATGGCAGGATTATTAATGTGGCAGAACTGCAGGATTTTCCAAACAATTTATGAGTTACCATAGCAGTTCATTAGCTCTCAGCCCAGTGACCCCTTTCCATTGAGCATGTATCTAGCAGAAGGCACACACACATCCAAATACACAATGGATATTACATCAAAAATACATCCAAGGCAACATTCCCTCCATTTGGTCCAATGTACGTCCAACAAAGGCATTCAAATGTCACCAGTGATCAGGACTGACAGCCAACCCACTGCAACACGCCTAGACACAAAGAAATCCACAATTCCCATCTTTTTTGGATCTGGTTTGGATTTGTTTGGTTGGGTTTTTTTTCATCAGGCCATTTCTGACCAATGCCTGTATTTAAAGAATAGCAGAGGTTTTACATTTACAGCCTCCATTGACTGCACAGGGAGGCAGGTCTGTGGGGACAGCAGGCACTCTGGATTGCTCCCTTGACTTTCAGTGCTAAGAATAAGGTTTCTCTTTAAACACAGACGAGCCCCTCATGCCCTCCCAAGAAAGTATTTGAGAAAATATTTAACTTTCATGGTATTTATGCATGGGCCTTAAAATAAAGCACACACTTAAACACTTCCTTGAATCCAAGTGGTATCACACACCTGAAAAAAAAAACAGCACAATGTTTTAATACATTGCTAAGTTAGGACTTCAACAGAGGCCAAAAAAACAAGTCTAGTACACTAGAGAATAAAGAGATCTAGAGAATTAAAGGGAGCCTTTGAAGGTAATAAATGGACAATTAAGAAAAAGGAAAAGGTCAGGAGCACAACAATTTTATCAGCAAGTAGAAAACCACTAGCAAGCTACCCGCAGATACTACAAATACAATGCTTTATACTAAAGAAGGAGAAAGAGAGGGAGATGGGGGTGGTGGTTGGGGGGCAGAAGAGAAAGAAAGATGGAAAGACTTCTATGAAGTCTCTATTGCATTATTTTTCCCAGTTGCATTAATACTCTTTTAGTTGCTGTTACCCTCTAAGAGTTTCAGGGTATTTTAAAGAAAAGACAGAGATAAAAGTTTTATATCTTGTTGTTCCAATCCTCCCGTACACAGACAGTAACTTGTAGCATTTCCCTCTCAGCTGTGATGCCAAGAGACACTTAACACAAAATGCAAAGAGATATAATATGATACGGAGAACTGCTGACTTGAGGGACTTCCACTGGCTGGAGTAATTACAACAAATTATTCAAAAAAAACCACAGCTGAGCAAAAAGTTAGACGACGACCTTTACTTACAACAAAAGTGGGCATGTCTGGCAGGAATTCCCATGTCCAATAAAGCACAGGGGCTGAAGGAATGATCCTCCAATAAATTTGGACATAGCTTAAAGAAACCAAAGCTGTTGCCTCATCCATTTACCTCTTGGAGATCCAGGACTGAGCTCAGGTCCTGCTGTCAAGCCAGAGAAGAACAGTCTGTATGTGCTGACCTGAGAGACACTTGCAGATGTTCTCCTGGCAGGACTGGGAGAGAAGTCACCTCACTAGCTCTTCACTAGTCATGGCTCTACACAGCCAACACCAGCATTAATGCCTGTCACAAAGCCCACCTCAGTAAAAGGATCATAATTTCTGGTAAGAGTACATGAGCTTTCAGTTAATACTATCTTTTGTTACCTCATAAATTACTCCCTCAGCAGATTTTTTTTCATTGATTGCTATCAGTAGCAGATGTGTTTTTCTCTTTCCAGCCCTGCCCATGCTCTAGCACCAAGACCAGAGTTCAGCTGCCCATAATCACATAGGAAATATCTGCCTGAAGTCCCTCCTGCCCACACTGCCACCAGTATGCTTCTCTCAACACCTCTTCTGAAGCAGCACAGTGGGTTGGTAACACTGGCTAAGTTTTTCTCCAGGTGAGACTACTGATATGGTCCAAACTGCTGAACCACAGCAGGACACTCTTGCCACAGCCTGGCAGCCGGGGGGGGGGGACAGAGAAGAGCAGACTGACTGCAGTGCTTGATCTCAGGGAGTGATGAAGTCACTTATTTGAAGCAGCAGCAATAAAGGCTGAAGTGATGCTCAGAGAAACCCATTTTGTACACCCATCACGCATCCTAAGCTATGCCAGGGTGACCCTGCATCTTCTACTGCTCCACAGTGAAGAGCAGCAAAGCCGCATCCTGAGATCCAGGGATTGAGTGTTTCCAACTGCAAGAGGTGGGGAACAGGGATATGTGTCTAGATACAGGTCACAGGAGAGTGCAGTCACCTTTGTCAGTCAAAGCTTGTCCCATTTCATCCCACTGGTTTTGTGAACGTAGGAGAACACCATGCCAGGAGCAATAATGCACGCAGCTTAAAAAAAAACTGAAACAAAAAGATACCCAACAGGAGGTTTCCTATATTTCAATTGTTCTCTAAACCATAAGAACATCAAATTTCTTGGGTGTATCTTTTTTTTTTTTTAAAATAATGCCAGTATTTACTTCAGTCTGACACAAGCACATGGGACTGGAATTTCATTTCTTGTTTATTTGGTGTTCACATTTTGAAGGATTTTGCTGTTTGAGGGGAGAAATATGTGTCTGACGAACAGAAAATCCAGCTGAGAGACATGTGAGATCATGATTCTGAAAAGAAGCCATGACCACCTTCAAGGATGAGGCAGATTTCACCGGCTAAAAAGCAAAGCATGCCATTTTGTGCTCTCAAGCACGACTCATTTCCTGATGCACTTAGGCTATGACTAAACAAGTTAAGGTCAGATTAAGAGATCATGAATGTCTTTTTTAGTGGACTTGGGACCAGGACCACAATGCCAGAATAAGGTTGTGGGGGCCTTTGAAGGACATATCCTCTTGGAAATACACCATGGGGCTTTATTTGGGTTTTGAGTTATGTTTTTTGAGTTGAGTTATTTTTGAGTTATGAAGTTCCTGTTTCACTGCATTGCTTTGGTTTCCATCAAATCCCCATGAGGACAAGCTTTTCGACAGAGTCCTTACAAGAAAAGTGACTTCATAATATAGAAAACACCACAGTGATTCCATCTCAAATACCAACTATCAGGCCCTACACCCTGCAGCTACACACGGAGATTGACCCATAAACCTGTTGTTGCCTGAGGACACAGTCAGCACCTCCTTCACTAAATGCTCAGCCATCAAAATAGCATCAGCAGATCCAAAATAGAACCAGAATTTCCTCTTCCAGGTTGACATAGAAAGGAACGGAGAGAAATTGAGCTGTTCCTCAGCAACAGCTATATAAACAAAACCCTCAAGCAAATATTTTCACATATACCAGCTACAAATGACCAAAATGTCATCAGTGGATGACAGACCTGATGTTGTTTTCATACAGTGCTCAGAGAGGAACATTATTTTCTCTGTTGCAAAACAAGATGACTAGTCAAGTGGGAGCACAGTATCTACTCAGTGCTGTGACTTAAACTCACAACTGTTTTGGGGTTTTTTTTTCCAAATAACAATATTTTGTTAGGAAAATGTTGCAATGTTCACCTGAAGATTTCTTGCTAACACCATGGATGAAGATGGATTGGTGATTGGTTTATTCTACAGCACAAATAGAAACACAGAACAAAGAGGATCCTACTGATGACCACAATGTTGCTGCAGTCAAGTGAACGGGCTGGATGCTACCAGTCAGGATATCCACTGAGTCAACTGATTTCACCACCATATTTTCCTGCCGTGCAGAGGCAGTGTTGAATGGGTTAACAAAATATCATTTCCACATTTTTTGCTTTTTCTGTCAAGCCAACAAGTAGATAAAAAGACAGAATTAAACCACTTGGGTGATCCACAAAGCTTTCTTTTGTTGACCAAATAAGAATCACCATGAGCCATCCGGAAGTTCAACAACTTCTTATTACAAGTCCTGTTATTCTTACACACCACTGTTCATCAAACACATATCCCAATGAGAATTAAATTAAGATAATTTTTTGGCTCACCACAGGTGTAGATGACATTAAGATGCTTTCGGATGCCCGGGTAACAAGGATCTCCAAATTCATAGGTGCTGGCATATATGCTGCAGCTTCTTTTCCCGTGACAGCGCTTGATCATGAGTTGGAGAGCAGTGGACGACTGACACTCTAAAAGGGAAAAAGGAAACCTATTTGTGAATATTTGTCCATTCACACCAGAAATTTCCTGAAAAAAATGAGCAGATGCAGACTGTGAGAACACATACATATGAGCTTTCCATGAGTATTTCAAAATCTTTGTGTTTACATGGGAAGGTGTATCTGACCCTCAAACTCTTCTAATTGTAAATAGATGAAAGGAAATTACCAAAAAGAACAATGAAGAATTAGAAACCCTCATATACCCATAGAAAAAGGGTGCCAAAAAAGATGGCTTGTTTTCAAAGGGAAAAGGCTCTCCTTAATAAAAATAATTCATTCTCAACCTGGCGTTTATTCTATAAATGACTGAAAAGACTCTAAGATAGGTATCAATACCTTCAACTTAACCAGGAATCAAAGTCATAGAAAAGTAAATAGACTAACAACAGCAAATCAGTGCAGAGCATGGAAAAAGATCTCAGATCTCTGGAGTCTTACTCCAGTCAATTTATCCATAAACACTACAAGCTCCCCCATTAAACTAAGAGACTGTCATAGGAACCGAAAATGTGTTAATGCTACAGTTATAATTTTCATATGGAATGCCTGTAGAATTATTTACCTGTCTGATAATGCAACTGATGACATTAACTTGCAAAGTTATTAGCAAATTCCCACCTCATGGGTATAAGGGAGATGGACATTGTGATCTTTTTAGGGAAGGGTAAAATTCTGATTTGATTTGGGTGTGTTGATTTTTGCCAGGTTTTTGTTTGTTTCATTTTGAGGGGGAGAGATGATAGGGAGAATTTGGGTAGGCTTTTTTAGCCTTTGTTATGTCCAAGAAAGTTAAGTCACCATCTCTGACCCCTTTCTGCAGACAGAGGTGATCAGTGTCCCTTTCTGCTCTTAAGATGATGTATTTCCGAGTCTAACGAAGGTTACTATGAGGACAAATAATTATAATGTTACCATTTACTATCTAAGTACAAATATTCTGTTAATGATGTTTATTCCATACAAGCAGAAATGTCATACTCAAGACTTTAAAATATGCAAAGCTCTAAAGGTAAATATTTAGTTTCCTGAGGCAGGGACATGGAGAGTGAGATGCTGATCTCTCTTCTCTGGGATCCAGTGATAGGACACATGGGAATGGTTCAAGGCTCCACTGGAGGACTGGACATTAGGAAACATTTTTTTACCAAGAGGGTGGTCAGACACTGGAAGAGGCTTCTTAGAGAGGTGGTTGATGCCCCAGGCCTGTCAGTGTTTATGAGGCATTTGGGCAATGCCCTTAATAACATGCTTTAACTTTTGGTGAGCCCTAAAGAGGTCAAGTCATCAGTTGGACTAGATGATTGCTTTAGGTCACTTTCAACTGAAATGATTCTATTCTATTCCATTCCATTTCTAGTCCATTACATTCTATTTTCCCCATTATTATTTTCTGTCAAGTAGTTTGTATTCGTTTGCTCAGCTGAGGTGAAAATTATTTGTGCAGACAAGTTCTTGAACTTTTAGGGCCTAGACTCATAATTTGCTTTCACTGACCAGCCAGGGCCAAGCACAAGAGGAAGCTGACAAGAAGATATTTCTTCAACAGTAAGCTGCTGCTAAAAGCAACAAGTAAGGTACAGAGAGAGGAATACAAACCCCTTCTGGTCACTAATCAGGAAGCAGGGAAAAGGAAAATGAACCCCAAAAGGTATTAAATGCAAGAACAAGCACAACAACAGAAGCCATGAGGGACACGGGAAAGCCAGAGAAAACTAAGCCTAGAGGGCAACATGCCTTTTTTCTTAAATCACAGGCAGGATTTTATTTCTCGTGCTGCAAATGACAAAAGAACAGGGACCCTTGTGAGCATTTTCATACTGAACCACCCAAACTTCCTTAGGGGATTTTTGATACAACAAGTGTCAGAGGTTCCAGTAGAAACATCTGGCATGCAGCAATTCTGCCTTATTGTCTTTTTGTGAAGTGTCCAGTTAGAGAAATTCATCAAATCCAAGCACCGCACAGGATTTCATGGAGGGTGCCTATTCTTTTTCTTTGTTACTGTTCTCAGGCAAAACAGGCAGCATCCCATGGCTGTCTGCACAGGGCCTTTGCTCCCACCAGGAGCACACTACCTCCCCGGGAGGCTGGGGATTTACCCATTATTAGTCCTGCGAGAGGTCTGTCCTATACCCTCGTGCTAACATCACCACCTTTTCTAGCCATCACCAGTCATGTCTTGGTATTGATGACCTCCTTCATCTTGTGCAGTTCTGAGCAGGCTTCAGTCTCCATCCATACTGACTTTAGCAGGGCCATCTGCACTAGGAAATCAGAGTTCAAATCCAGACACACCATTATCTTCCTTTTTCAAGGATTATTTTGCTCACTAGCATTAACCTGAGCAGGCAGTATAGTCTCAGATATAACAGGGCTAGTCCCAATCATCAATTTTCAGAAGACCTCCCTGGATCTTTTGCATGAAAAGGAGAGAGCGGGAGTACATGGAAGAGGGTTTTGCTGCATGGACATGAGGTCAGCCAGCTGTGTGGACAGGCAGCTGGCTCTTTCTCACTGTATTCAGCACAGATGACACCAAGTTAAGCAGGAGTGTTGATTCACATGAGGACAGGGGAGCTCTACAGAGAGACTTAGATAGATTGGATCATTGGGCTAACATTAATGGTATCAGCTTCAACAACACCAAGTACCAGGTCCTGTACCTGGGCCACAATAACCCCATGCACCACTACAGGCTTGGGGAAGTGAGGCTGGAAAGTTGCCTGGCAGAAAAAGACCTGGGGGTTCTAATTGACAAGTGGCTGAATGTGAGCCAGCAGTGTGCCCAGGTGGCCAAGAAAGCCAATGGCAACCTGGCTTGTATTAGAAATAGTGTGACCAGCAGAAGTAGGGAGGTGATTGTCCCCCTGAACTCACCACTGATGAGGCCACACCTCAAGTATTGTGTCCAGTTCTGGGCACCTCAATACAAGAGAGACATTGAGGCGCTGGAGTGGGGGCAGAGGAGGGCAACGAAGCTGGTGAAGGGCCTGGAGAACAAATCATATGAAGAGCAGTTGAAGGAGCTGGGGCTGTTTAGTTTGAGGAAGAGAAGGCTGAAGGGAGACCTCATCACTCTACAACTACTTGAAAGGACACTGTAGAGAGGTTGGTGCTGGTCTCTTCTCGCAGGTAATTAATGATAGAATGAGAGGGAATGGCTTCAAGCTCCAACAGGGTAGGTTTAGACAAAACATTAGGAAAGAATTTTTCACAGAAAGAGTGGTCAGACACTGGAATAGGCTGCCCAGGGAGGTACCTGAGTCACCATTCCTGGACGCGTTTAAGAGCTGTTTAGATGTGGTGTTGGTGGATATGGTGTAGGGGAGAACTTTGTAGAACAGGGCGGATGGTTGGACTCAGTGATCCCAAGGGTCTTTTCCAACCGAAATGATTCTATGATTCTATGACTAGCTGATGTCTAGACAGTAGATGTCCTTTTACCCTGTGAAACAGAGTGGTGATACCCAGTCCCTGTCCTATAACCAATCTCAAACCATCTTCTGGACTGCCTGAGAGAGTGTTAGCTGAGCCAAAGCAACTAACCATGCTGTGGACCATACTACAATTTAACAGTAGAGATCTATGTCCACTATCTGTGCCCAGGCTCTGGCACTGTTATTTTACCACGTAAACACATGTAGCCTTAACTACCCGTCTTCTTTAGGCATAGGCCAGGCCTCCATATTCACAAATATCAGTAGTGAACTCCTCAACTCTCCAATTGTCAGGCTACCCCAGCTGGAGCTGCACAAGCCAAAATGAGCAGAAAAGCAAAAGACTCTCTATGCTTCAATTAGAGATGGGGATGAAATCCCCTAGCTTAGAAAGTCAAGCACTGGGATTTTTAAAGCTTCTTTTATGTGGACTTTTTGCAAACCTTAATATTGAAAATACATACAGGACAAAAGTCACCTCTTGGGACTGTGGCACATAAACCATACAACAATTTATTTGGAAGCAATATCTGGAGCCAATCCAGTCCAGCCTCCTGCTTAAAGCACAGCCAGATTTGATGTTACATCAGGTTGCCCAGGAATTTGCCCAAGCAAGTTTTTAAAATCTCCACAGATATATATGCTCCAAACAACTTGGGCACCTGTTCCAGGTCTAAACCACTCTCCTGGAGAAGAATTTTTTCCTTGTATCTAATCAGATTTCCACTACTGCAACTTATGTTCATTGCTCTTGATGTTTGTTTGGTTTTTTTCTGTCTGTTTCCAAGAACTGTCTTCTGCAATGCCATCTATTAGGTAATAGAAAACAGCAGTAAGATCCCACCCTGAGCTTTCTCTTCTTGAGACTGAACAAACCTGGGTTCCTCAGCATTTCCCCATATACTGTGCGCTCCAGTCCCCTGAACAGCTTGGTGGCCCTTCACTGGACTTGCTCCAACTTTTCAACATATTTCTTTATCTGGGGACCCCCAAATGGAGACACTCCAGTGTTTCATCTGAGTACTGGAAACCCAAATAAAGTGAATAAACCCTCTCCTTTATGTGCTTACAATATTCAATTGATATATTCCAGTATCCACTTAGCCACTATTGCCACAAGATCACACTGCTGACTCATGTTCAACTTCTTGTCCCCCAAGACCCATCAGCCCTTTTTCTGCAGAGCTGCTTTCTAGCAAGCTGGTCCCTAGCCCATGCTGTTGCATTTACCTTTGTTGTCTTTGTTGAACTTCACAAAGTTTCATAAGGTTTCTCCAGTTCAGAGGTTCCTCAATGTCCTTACCCCCCAATATCCTGTCCAGTTTGGTACCACCTACAAACTCCATCCCATTATCCAGGTCACCACTGAAGATGTTAATGAATATCAACCTCTGACTGCTTGTAAGTGTCTGCCAGTTTGATTTTACCATAACATTTCTTCTAGTACTCCATTTCCTTGGTTCTTGTACAAGCAGCCACAATTTAGGTAAGCCTTCACTGTTGTCACTGACCTCCAAATGCTAATGAGCACCAAAATCTGGTGAATGTAGGAGTGGCAGAAAGTCATCTGAGGTACCCACGTTACAAGATCCAACAAAACTTTACTGACAACTCCCACATGGCAAATCCAAACACTCTTCTCATTTTCCCCATGGCAAGGCCTGAGCTAATCTCTTGGAATCAATCATATTCTTCCAGCCCTGAAAAAAAAGAAATGGACTCTATGGACAAAATTTGACAAAGTGTTACCTTCAAAGACTTCCTTTTTGTCACAACAGGGACTTTTCCATATTTTCCTCCACACAACTTCTAAGCACAGATGCCTCGTGCATTCCCATAGATGCCAGGGCAAGCAGCCAGCAATAGTTTAAGGGAGTACTATACAGATACTGAAATTAGCTTGATCTCCCCTCTTGATTTTTATGATCTGTCAATACATTCGTCCTCCACATAACATGTTGAACTGGAAAATGCAAGAGCAGCAATCAAAGCCTTCAAATGGGACAGTCTCCCTTATACCCTTCAAAGAATTTGTGATAAGGTCGTCATTCAGCTGGATGCCAAAATTTCATATTCAAGCATCTTTATCCCTTCTCTAAGTAGCACTGAAGATGTCAATAATACATCTGAGATGTGACTGAGTGATAGATGAGACTACAGCACCGTCATAAATCACAGATACCACCATGTCATTCAGAGCTCCAGAAGTGACAACAAGGTATTTTCTTTTATCCTAGCGTCTCAGGAGTATAAAAACATTCAACATCACTCCTGTTGGCTGTTATCAAGCGCATGTAGGTAATTTAACTTCCAGATGTAAACAAGTCCTTAGGGAGCTGGGTTGAAGCGAGATCTCCAAGTATATTGAAGGTGATTCAGGAGGTGATTCCAGGTCAGAAGTTTTCATCTCCAGGTGCCTATTCCCAGAGCTCACAGAGACAAGAAAACAGAGGCTCTCTTACCCATAAATCATGCAGTTAGCCTATCAAAAAAAGATATAGGGAAGCCAAGCCCAGCAATGCAGTAGAGCAGAGTTGGGCAATGGTTCCCTGCAGCTGGCCAAATTCACATCTTCCAGGTCCACAGAAAAGGAAGATAGTATGTGGCACTCTTGTTGCACCAGGTAGCACGCTCAATCAGGGCTAAACCCCTTTTCATTTGCTCTTTGTTTGCTTGCTAAATACAAACTCCAGAGTCACATGAAATACCATCCTGATGTTAGTGACAAACAAGTGATCCCGTGTATCAGAGATACGGGGAAGGCCAATCACAGATGCCAACACCATATCCCTAAGTCTGACGTAAGGACGGTTATGTAGAGCCAGGTCCCTGCCAAGAACCTTTTAAAGCCCACATAGCTCAAATCCCACAGTAGAGCAATAAAAACCACTTTAAGACCTCACAGATGATAGAGAGCCCACTCACACAGGTTGGGCCAGAGTTACCCTCGGCTTCCATTAGTCTTGGATTGCTTCAGTACACTGCCAAAGAGCAAATATGAATCCTGGCTACAGTCAAACTTCCACATGTGAAAGTGTTTAAAGATATCAGCTGTGCTTTTGGAATAGGGTATTTTAAACCAAAGTTTGGGTTTAGGGGAGAGTGGGATCACTTTATCCTTTTTACTCCTGGCTGCACTTTTTAGAAGTTGCACGTCCCCCCAGCCTTGCTCCCAGTATAAGGTGAATTCCCTTTTGCAGGATCACCCCACAAATGCAGACTGATGGCCAGTTTCATTTCACAACTCTTAGTCTAAGCCCTCGGTAGGTAATTCACTTTGCCAGCTACATTTAGTATCCATAGTATTAGTATTCCCAGATCTACTGTCTTTATCAGCCAAGTCTCTGACAGGCTGAAAACCCAAATCAGATGGCAACAAAGCCATGCTGGAGGATTTCACCAGCCACAGCTTGCAGAGAGCTCTGGCTTTAAAACTGGAATCAGTCTCTGTGATGTAATGTCCATATCATCAAGCTCACCACAATGAATGGGCTTTAGTCAGTTTAAGGCTGCTTCCCAGCATGACTATTTCTTTATTACCTCTTCCTGGTGAAAAAAAGAAATTGGAGCCAAAGCCTATTAATCACATCCGTTACTTTGGTTACTCACTGTTACTTGTTTTTCTCCAACAAGGGAGACACATCCAAATCTGAAACCCAAGCCCTAAATTGCTGCTTTTGCTTGAAAAACCTCTCTGGGTTTGAAAGAATGTTTCCAAACAGTTTGATTTTTGCATTATGGTAACTCAGAGATGCTCTGGAGGAGATCGGAGCCTCTTCCAAGGCAACAGTCATCACAGATGGATCCACAATCAGATTTAGACACCTAGTTTCGAGATGGGTGTCTAATCCCACAGTGAAGCAGGGCATGTGCCAGATGCTCAGGAACATCTGTGCATCTGTTAACCTTGTGATCAGATTCATCTGCCACATCCATGCTGGGCCTCCAAAGGCAGGTTCCTGCACTGCACAGACAAAGCAGCCTGCAGGAAGCAGGACCCGTACGTGTGACTGTTAGCATGCTGTAAGGCTGACAGGTAGGGGCTTTCTAGAGGCTGCCTGTGGGACTGGAAAGGCAGCAGGGCATGAAAATCATCCCCTTATTGTCTGTTTTGTCAAGACTAGAGAAAAAGCCTCTTCTTCGTAGACCAGAGGACTGCTGGCCCTCTCTCACTGCTCACAGTAATAATTACTGTTTCATCTGGCCATTGGATCTCTCTTCCATCATTAATCTCAATAGCCTCTTAGCATATTAGTCCAATATGCCCTTATTCCACATAAGAATCACATGTGTGCACTTGGAAAAAAGAAAAACAGCCCAAGAAGAAAACTACACCCACTAAGTCCATGAATTTATCAGAAAAATTGGAGCAATTCTTCTATTTTTTTCAATCAATAAAGTATAAAGACCTTGAAGTATCAAAAGGATCAAATGATTGGCTCTAGTTAGGCTTCAGAACGAGAATCACTGCCTAAAATACAGTGCATGTGAGGTAAGTGATTAAGAACTGGAAGAAGTCTGATGGTACCTGATCAAGAGGCAAATTCTGTGGCACACTTTGGCTCAGTGTAAAGGCATTACAGCAGACCTACATCTCCAACTAAAACCATCAGCAGAACCCTAGCTTTCCCTGCTATCTTTTGAGGAGCGGGTGAAAGGAAAAACCTAAGACAAATATTCCCTTGGGGGAAGTAATTTACAAACAAGTCACAGCTCTAGAAGGAAACTCCTCCCAAGCAGAGGTCAGGATTTCTCTCCAAAACATGCAGAACAATTTCTTGCTAAAGAATAAAACCGGAAAAGCTACTTGCTGAGAGCTATGAAACAGGGAGGACAGAATGAAAGATTCAGGAGTCAATTAACTAAGAGGAAAGAAATTTAGCTCCTGCAAAGGAATCTGACAGACATCTGAATCAGTGCTGTGGTTACCTACTCCTCTGCCAAAAGAGAGAGCAAACTTTGATGGAAGGGAAAGAAGGATGTAGACAGGAAGAAAGTAACTCCAACCTTGTAGGTGAAGCCAATGCCCAAATTCCTTCACATTGTACCTAGAAGTGACTCAAAACTGCTTCATTCTGCAAGAGGATTTCTATCATCAACAAGATAGGAGGGAAGAAAGTTCCTCTTCTGCTCTAGGATGGTTTCTGATTTATTTTAAAAGATGTTCCATTAGCTGCAGTTGATACAAAGTTCAGTTCCTTCATAAAGTGACAGCTGTGGAGGTGTCTGAGCCTTTGCTTCAGCTGCTAAATTAGCCATCCTAGCAGCCCGTGAAAGATGTCTTCACAGAGTATTGATGAGCCAGTCTGCACCATGTGCAGTATATCAAACCCCAGGCATTTGCAGCTTAGCCCAAGCCCTTTAACTTTCTCTTTAAAAACTTGTTCTCTTTAAAAGCTGGTGCAGAAGAGAGTTAATAAGGATGGGCTTTGTCCACTTTCTCCCTACAGTAAGCAGCCTGGGAAGGTAATTTTTATCAGCATAGCACTGTCACACGGTTTCAGACAGGGGCAACAGAAATACGCTGGATTCTCTTCCACACCTTAGCACACAAGCCTCTACAAAGGACACAAGACGTGAGTTGGGTTTAAAATCAAGGGAAGTACAGAAGACAAGAGGGAGAAAACCAAACTACAGATACCTAGCCTTCAAGATCAACCAATTGAGGAAAACAAAAGACAACCCTTAAACAAGAAAAATGGAGAAGCAGATGTGCGAAGAGGAAAGATCAGGAGCAGAGACCCAAAACAATTAAATGGCTGCTTGTTTGGGTGTCAGAACAGAACAGGCTTCACAAAACCTGCATAGTCAATCTGTTCCAAGCACAAGAAAATCCTCTTCAAGTAGGGAAGTAAGAAAAATTAATTTTTTATAAAAGATTGTTAAAAGTACTTCTGAGCTGTAAGCACAGGCTCAGGAGATATTTAGCTTGATAAACTGTGGGAAAGGATTTGCAGTCAGGACTGGTGGGGAAGTATCACCAGGGCTTTGGCCCACACATCAGCTCTGGTTTCCCAGGTCCTTGCTCATCAGCTGTGCTACAAATATTACCTGATGTTGTGCAGAACAGAGTCAGAAAGATGCTCCAACATCTCCTGATATACTGCACCTGGTTGAGACCAAGAAGAGTCTACACCTCCCCAAAAACAGCTTCAGACCCAGTGTGCTGGTTTTTTTTCTGTGAACTTTAATGTTTGAGGGACTTTCTATTTTGCTTTTGCTTTGGCAGTGCCAGGTACTTTGGTATCATATTGAGCGGGGTTCCTGATATTAAATGCCATCATCATTATTACACAGAGCAGCAGAGAACTTCATATTGGTGCAGCTTGATATGGTGTCTATGTCTTACACAACATCACTGAAAACAGCTGGATAAAAAGGAAGTCTAGATCCAAGCATTAGAAGGATATGCAGAGAAGGCCAGCTTTACGTTAAAAAGTATGATTTAATGAATGAGGCAGAAAAATTACTCACCACACACTTCATAAAACTTTGGAAACTTCAGCAGCAGGCCAGAAAAGAAAATATGATCTTAAAAGAAACTAATCACATCTAGAGTCTGCAACCAAAGGATCCATTGCAGGTTTAATTATAAATGCTATAGACACATTTAGAAACACTTCGTTTATTACTTGAACTCAAATCGTCTTATCACCTTTGTATCTGGAACTAAAACTCATATAAAACCCAAGACTCCAGTTTTGCAGAGACTGACTCAGAGTGTACAAATTTGAGCAAAGTAATAACATTTCGCAGGTTTGGGGGCTAAAGTAAGAATCTTAGGACAGCTTCAAACTTGGCTCCAAGAAGCCTCACAGAAGAAAGCAGCTTTGGTCTGGCAATGACAGTAAAATTTTATTATTTAATTTGCAGCAGAGAAGAGTTGATTGTGGGCCGTAAGGCATTCAAGTTGAAAAGCAAAGCAGCTAAGAGCTTTTGCTTCACTCAGTAGAAGACAGGAATGATGTACTCCATGCATCCACTGCTCTGTGAAGTCCCTGAGCTCATCTGTCCTTCCTATTCATTATAGTCCAACAAAAGTATCTTCATGAATATGGGTAGAGCTCAACAAGTGCCTACACCTCGGCTGAAGCAAGGTCTGAACTTTGGAAGCTGTGGGACTGGCCCACTGTTTTTAAGAGACTACCCAGATGACACAATCTGCGAGTCACTTCTTGCCCTGGGTTCTTAAAATAAAGCACGGCGTGGTCACAGCCTCGCAGGTTTCCCATCACCTTTGTTTCTCAGGCTCAGCATTCACCATCGTGGTAATTTTGTAATATTCTTGAGTGACACCCAAGTTATTTTAAGAGGAACTTTATCAGTTATGAACAAGTTACACTGGTTTTCATTCAGAGTAACTCCATGGAAATAAATTGAGGTGCTACAGATTTAAATCTTTTAGATTCTTACCTTTTATAATTAGGATTATATCCAGGATTTGCTTTTAACTAATAGTTGGGCGATAGGCATTTTTTATAAGATCAGCTACTAAAGTTGATACTACTGATACAAATAACCACTCTACTTCCTCAAATATCTTACCAATATCATCACAGAGCCTGCTAGAGCTACTTAAACTACTGCTTTCAGAATTTTTATTTACAACCACTGCATGGGGTCATACTCCCCTGTAAACAACTTTTTTAAAACCAAGCTGAACCTTGACTTTGAGAAAGATCTTGCCCAGAAGCAAATTTGAATGGTTTCTTTCATTATTTTTTTCTAAAAAATAGTCATTGTGTGCATATAAACCCAACTTCATATAAATCATTTTTTATGACTATGGAATCCAACAATAGTTGAGTTTTCTAGAAACAGCTGTAAAGTGATTTTAATTACCTCCTGGTGTTTTGAGACAAAAAGTGAAACACGCAAAGTATCTAAAATTGAAAAACAACTTTCTGAAAGCTGGCATTGTCCCACTTTAACAGCATTCTGAATGAGAATTTCATTTCAATTTAAATTTAATAAGGTATTATATATGAATTAAACAACAACTGATATTTATTTAGCCTTCAAACTTGGATACTTGTGGGTTTTATTACATACAAACAGATTGGCTTCTAAGAACATGTTCTTAATCATCAGCTATACACATAATAAAGTCGTTTCTGCACTGAATGTAAATCAAATGAAGTCACACCTACAGGCAGGCACGCTCTGGAAACCTGGTGTGCACGTTAGAGAAGAAAGACGTGGTCTGGCTCCCTCCCACATCTGCTGCTCATCCCACAAACCCAGCCTTGCAGCCTTTTGAAAGGCTGTCATCTCCCGTATGGTGAAATCAGGATGTAGCGTTGACCACGTTTCAGCCACAAGCACTTGGATCTGCTGAAGGACAGGCATTATCTGACCAGCACAGATTTCAGCAGATACCCTGTCTCCCCCATCAGTGCCGGAGGTTATTACCCCTACATTGCTCCAGCTCCATCATTTGGAGGTTTTTTATTTTTAAGCATTTCAGTTAAGATCAAGATTAGAGCAGAGCCACAAACTCATACTGATGGAAAGGCAGGGTGGAAAATGGTCATGGATGGGGAGGTGGAAGAGAGTCAGAAACGCATGGCTTGGAGGGGCAGCGGTCTCTTAAAACCAGCTCTTGTGTTGTCAGGAACAGAAACATGTACCATGGAATAAAATGGATATTTTTTTACTGCATGTATTTCATACTTAGACACATTCTAGATCTGATCACAGATAAACAAACTAGAAGAATCCATTGTTTATATGGTGTGGTACATATTTATATGAGGGACTGCAAAAGCTCTGGTTCAAGTCATATATCCATCTTCATTAAGAGGAGGAAATCAAAACAAACTGGGTTGGATCACCTTCTGTCACTGCATTAAAATGAAAAATGCCAGGGAACGAGCACCTAAGGCACAGGCTTCTTTGCTGAACTCATTCCTCTGCACCTGTGTTATCAGATCCAGTGAGTTAGAGAGTGCCACTGACCATCTGAGTTTCCTCAGGGCTTTGTAAAGACATCCATTTTCCCCTCTACAGAAGCACTGGAGAGAATTTGTATGATAAGTGACAGGGACACTTCACTCCTCAACAGACTGCTCAGCTTAACCCACACACCACAACCCAAAGCCAGGCTTTGGAGCCAGAGTTCCCACAATCTTGCACCTACTCCAAAACCAAGTCCATATTCCTTCCACCCAGGTGAGGAGTTTAATTGCTGTGGGCTCTTTGTATACATGATGGAGAGAGACAGGGTCCTTGAGATGTTAGAGGTCAGCTGAACACGTCCATCTCACTCTCTGTGGTTCAGGGGGGTAGCTACCATAAAAATGTATATGTGAACATGTCAGGTGCCCTGAATATGATCAAGAATGTCATTCCACTAAGTGATAAAACAGGTAATTGCTTTACATCCAAGTTCTTCCTCCTCAGTCTCCTAATTACATCATTACCTTGCACTCAGATACAAGGAGGAAAAGGCCATTTTTTAAAATTGGCTTCTGTTGCTATAAACAAGTGGCTCAGAGATACAGGCAGGGGCAGCTGTGAACAGCACGATAAAGGGGTAAAAGATCACTGGGCTGAGGGATATTAATGGTTGTTGCTTGCAAATAACCCTTTCCCCAGAGACCTCCCTATGCTCTGTGCATTGTCTCTGCACATGCTGCCAGCAAAGTGGAGGCTTTATTAAAAGTTACAAATAAGGTCAAATTCCTTTAGGAGCTTTTGAGAGTTCCCAAGGCATTCAAGGAGAGGTCCAGCTGTTTGCAGGGGTTTCCCATTACGGTCAGAGACACAAGTTTCAGCATGTTTCCAGTTAAAAGAGGATCCTGGCAGATTTTCTCTTTAACACGACAGGGATAGGATGGAGTTATTCACAATAACTTTCCCTTCACAGATGCTAAGCACATTCGTATAGAAGTTAGACAGAAAGAAAGCAGGCATCTGGCGTGGTGTGGTGTGTGGAGTCTGACTTGGGGATCTTACATCACTCAAAAGCAACACAATGATGGCTGGTGTTAAAGGGTGGCTGCAACGATACCTCAGATCCTTCCACCTGAGCACCTAATGTACCTCACATTCCTGCAGAATCCAAGAAATGCACCATAAGTGAACTTCATCTCCTCAACGCTCCTACAGGAGTACAAAGTCTTGTTTTCCAAGGCAGAAAAAACATAATTTAATTTATTTGTTCCCTTACTTTATGGCAGAATCAGAAATATATACAATGCCCTATTAGGCCACCTCATCTCCCCATCCTACACCTCAGTTCTTCAAAAGCCTCATCTGTAGAAGCTGTAGGTTCCAAAATTCAACCCAAATGTGCATTTTGTTCATATAAAAAATGGAATAAAATTTTCTGAACTGTTTTTCATTAGGAAAGGAAGAAAAGATACTCTTCCCCACCTTTGGGGCAAGTACAAATTCTTCACTCATCAAGTAACTCATGCTGCCTGCATAAAAATAATCACTGCAAACTTGTCCAGGACCTACTTCCCAGGAAAAGGCCTTTTGCCAAAGCTCAGACTTGACGCAAATCATCAGTCCTGTGAAATTCAAACAGAATAAATCTTCCATGTGCAGAACATAGTTGGGTTCTGCCTTACGGGAACTGGATGCTGCCGTGAAGTCTGAGTCATACGGTCATGTTTGTAAGATCAGCTCCCCGGGAATGTCTGGGATCAAAGGCTGTCACAGAACAGCCCTCCCCGTATCACAGGGCTGTGGAAACGTGCAGGGAAACGTTCCCCAGCTAGAGAAAGCTTTGATTTATAAGTCGGGATGTTTTCACCTGCTCCTGAAGGAACAGAGTTGCCTGCTGGGCTTGGCAGGTCCGTGGCAGGAGTAGGGTTTCTGGAGCAGGTTGGGGGACTCTGAGAGCCGCTCCCACGATTGCTAGTGGGAAGTGGGAGCACAACTGCTCACTTCAGCATTGCCGATGTATGCAAGAGTTATTTCTTGCAGGGTGCTGTGGGGAAGCACAGTGTGAATGTGGTTTTTTTTCTGATTTGGATTGCAAATGGATCCTACACTGGTTTCTCCTGTGGGGCCAAAAGGGGAGTGATAACCACAACTCGCCTCTGCTTTTCCTGCATCACCAAAGCTCTGTCCTGTTGGGTCAGCTTGTACTAAATAGCTGAAGGGAAGGTAGAGCAAGCTCACGATAAGCAGAGGCTGCCTGTAGCATTGGCAGCATCATCATGCTGAGAGGGATCAGCAAGTGGTTGCTGAACACACTTAGTAGACCTAGACAAACACTCTCAAATTTACTGGGATTTGAGAGATGGAGCACAGCAAGCTGACAGACCACTGGCGCACTCATATTGATTTATCTCATCTTCCTCACACCCACCCTCCACTGGGAAGAGTTTAGGATGCAGAGGAACATCAACAGCTATACTGTGTGTCTTTCCCACTACTCACACAGCGCCCAAATGCCTGGGAGAGCCTGGGGAAGGCATTACTTTTTGGCAAGTACCTCATCTCTCATCCCCAGCCCTGCAAGCCATGCCCCAGAGATGCTCCCCCCCCTCCATTTGCTGTTATCCAGGCAGCGTATCCGTATCCCCCCAGTGTCCCACATCCCCAGGGTGACTGAACGGATACCTGTGACCGCAGCAACTCCAAACACTTTGCTAGTCTTTTGCCATCTACCCTGCTCCCAGCCAGTACACATTTGGGGACTTTGTATCTCAGCAAAGAAGAGTAAAATTTACCCTTTGTAGCTTCACAGAGTTTTGTTTCACAGTGACTTTTAAGAACAGGTCCCAGTACTGGTACATTGTCACCAGTATGCGCCTGTTTCCACCCTCTCAGGAAGGACAATGGAGCAGTTTTCAGGTATACACCAGAAACCCATCAAGTTTCGCTGATGTGGCAAGTTATCACCCAGCAGAACCAGCACAGCACCAGCACCCTCAGCCCATCCCAAGCACCACATGAAAGAGGTCGAGGCCAACCTGTTACACATACCTGTTTTGGCTTCTGCTCTCTGACACCTGGGGGATAACAGGAGCACATCCAGGGACATAAGTCACCTCAGAAGACAATAGGTAACTTGCTAAAAGACCATGACTCCTCCTGCCACATGTCTGAACCATGGGACTGGGTTAGAAACCCTGAAATACTCAGTTGTCCTGCAAGTGGTCAGCTTTTCAGAGCTACACAACTAAGGCACCCACCACCATACTGCATGAATAACCTGACTGGCCTGATTCCACCTGTGGTTTCCTACTGACACACATCACCTGGGGATCCTATTTCCAAGCAGTCACTTCACATGCTTCCATTTGAATAGCATTTAACTCCTTAACGGCACTGGATCAGCAGCTGTGAAGCCAAAGATCCCTAGATACAGATGAACAGATACCAGACCAGGCAACAGTAGCAGCTCATGCTTCCCTTTAAAGCCTCCTCTGGAGCTTTCCCCCCTCTAGAGTCAATTCCTCTGGGAAATCAGTTAATCCCTTCTCACTTCTGCAGAGAAGGGTGATGAGGAATGCTGACCACAGGATTTTGCCCTGTGGACATATGCTCTCTCTGCCACAGCCTAAAATACTCACACTCATTTCACATTGGCTCAAGAACAGACAGTTCTAGTGAATGTTTTTAAATTTATTGATCTTAGCACATGAATGTAAGAGACTATGAGAGGTTGAGAGTAAAGAAGCTACTTGAAGGTACTGTAAATCAATCAAAACATGACACAACTTAAAAACTTGGGCTTTGAATTTTCACCCCTTGCTTTAACTTCAGTAACAGTTTAAATACAATATCAAGGCTTGTCTTGGCCACAGATGGTCCATGACATCCACCAATAATATGCTCTCCATAGTACGGATAAAGGCTCAGTGTATGAACCACCAGGAGGACAGAAAGTTGAAAGAGAAATTCAAGCATATAATCTGATCGATCTGCTAAGCATCTGCTGCTTGGTGACCTGGTGAGGGCATTTAGCAGATCCTCAGTCTGGTGCTCCTGATGAAGCTCACCACTGATTAACAAGGTACCATACATCAGGAGCACCACCGTGGCAGGTTGCATTGCCATCCTGCTTTTCCTAACCAGGATCTGTGCCAGCCCTACCATGATGACAGTAAATGACATCACCCTGCCCAGATCAGTGTGCTCTGTCAAGCCCTTCCCCTGCTTACCGATCATGGGCATCCCTAGGGTTTGGTACGGGCACTCCAGGCTGCCTCCTTGTGTCCTTCCAAAGATAGCAGAGTAAATGGCTATCACCATGCTCTTCTTACAGCTCAGCCTCAGCTTGTCATCTTCACAGGCTACTTTACTCTTGTACTCATCTGGAAGGAAACAAACACTTCATTACTCAGCTGATCGAGAGGCAGGCACTCAGCATGAAGGGAGCCCCCTCTCCCCTCCATGGTGTGAGCTCGTCAGAGGCAGCAGTGATTCTGGCAGAGGCACACACCAGCTGCCAGCACAACCCCAGCCTTACATTTTGCATTTGCTAGAGTAGCACTGATCATTTGCATTATGCATTCTCTCTCTGGCATTATCAGCACATTTAATGAACGTATGGTAACCTAACGTGCACGTTCCAGTAAACAGCCAATAGTTTCTTTTTGCAGACAAAGAAGTGAGACATGGTAATCGTGTAATTTCTACACGGAGATATTAGAAGCCTGTGTCAGAGGAAGGTGAAAGCCCATCTTCAGGCACCTTTAGGCACAGATCAGCCCTTTACGTGCCAATTTATTTATTCTACATCACAGCAGCTCAAATGCAAGCATAATCATGCTCAACAGCTTTTTTTCACAGCAACTTCCCTTTGGCAGATTCAATAGGAGCTATACTCAATTTGTTAGCGGTGGAAGCTGCTCTTGCCTGTTGCAAACACAGATATGCAAAGCTGCTCCCCAAATCCTTCTTGAAATGGTCAGTCCAAGAATACAAAATACACTCTTGCTTTTGTAAGGCTGATGCACACAGTGTATATCTGTCAGGGAGACTGGGCAATTATTTCATAAGCAATCACAAGTCATTCCCTTCTCTTTCCTATTATTATTTGTATTATGGGAACCCCTAGAGGTCCCAACCTAGAACTGGCCCTCCCCATGGATGTCTGCCAACACACCACAGAAGACAAGCAATATTTTGAAGAGCTGAGTCTTCACTGGTAGACATTTACCAGTGTGAAAGGGATAAAGAGAACTGAAGTGGCGTGTGTACGGTCACCCCAGCCAGCCCAATTCCACAGCCAGGAACATAACCTCAAGCTCCCCAGCCTCTGTAGAGTGACCTTCCACTTGATTATGTTATTTACCCTTAGAAATGTAGCCCACTGCTTAATGGGAGGGGTCTCTGACCCATAGTAACCCCCCAAGCACAATCAGTCACTTAGTCTGAAATGTTCCTGGCCCTTCATTTACTAGAATAGAGATGACTTTTGTCTCTCTCTGTCATAGGTTCTCTATGGCTAATATCATACACACATATGCATGTATATATGAGAACTTACCCAAAGTCCATATACAAACTACTCAGGAACTGAGAACACTAGCTAGAACACTAGCTATACTTTACAGAATAACACTTAAGTCTATACACCACAGCAGCTAGCACTTAATGTGATGGTTTTTACTGTATTGTAACTATAGGTTGAAGAATCATTTTGCCTGATTGGACATGGAGAGGAATTTTCCACCAAAGTTGAATAATAGAAGAAGTTATGTTGGCAGACTCTTTAGGAGTCACCTGGTTTAATCTCTGCTCAAATCAGTACTAATTTCTACATTAGAACAGGTTTTTTCAGAAAAATCTGCACAGAGAAAACATGTACCAAAACAGGAACATGCTGACTTAAAAGAAATGTCTCAAAACAAATGACTCCTTATACTCAACTTGAAAATTCACACTGGAAGTCAAAAAAAAAAAGCCCCTTCAAAATACTCCATGATCTGGTGATTAGAGTATCTACCTGGAGTGTGAAAACCCTGTTCCAAACCCTCACAGTCTGGGTGAGAATCTTAACCCTAGACACTATTCCAGTACATAATCTTCTTCCTCCCTCTGCATCCTTTTACAAAAATCTCAAAAAGTTTTTATCCCACTGCAGAGAAACTTTCAAACTTCTAAAATATTTATTGAATGGGAAAATACTTTTTCTTTCATCCCTGTAGATGAAGACATAATTAAGACCCAAATTCATTCATGGAATAATCTGTTCAAAGAACATACATCCTTCCACAATATCCTTCCACAACCAGCTGAATATGTAAAATAGTGACAGGAATCAGGAACAGCTCTTTTCAACATCAGAGTCTGTAGGAACCTCATAGAGCTGTGAAGAATTAATCACCATTTTATCTATGGAGGTCTTTCATCCATGATCACCACGTAGGCATTTGAATAATACACTGAACATACTAAGGGTTGTTATCTTCACCTACAATGGTCTCACACAGGATTTTTGTTTCTTCTGGGAGGGAAATGGGATCAAAGCTTTAACCTAGCATTGCAGTATAAAACCTAGCAGAGTATAATAGAATGTTATAGACTTAATAGACTTTTTTTCCTTAGGAAACAAACACAGATTCAAGCTAAAAGCACATAGGCATAAAACTCTGCAATAGTAAAAGCTATACACAATTAATAAAAGAACACCTGGAAAGAGAGAATATTGGCTGAAATGGTTGAAGTATGAAATAGGTGATTAACTTTAGCAAAAGATCAGTTTTGAAGTCTATAATGAGCAAGTACCAAGGTCCTCTGTGAAGGTCTTATTTCTTATGAGGCACTAACTCCATTTCCTCTTCTGATTTGGTTATTATTAGCTACATCTCCCAATTAACAAGCATAACTGATTGCTTAACCACATGCCCTGTGGACACATTTAAGGTCCTCAGAATATTTATTAAAGTTTGTTGACCCATCAAAGTCAGAGCCTGTCATTTGGAAACCTGACTGGGATTTAAGAATAGTGAGTGTTGCATTTAGCCCAGAAGAGACTAGGATGCCCAGGCATTCCAATGTCTGGGGAGGTGGCCTGTCTTGCTGGGCAAGTCAACCCAGCAATCATGAGAGAGTCAACAAGAAATCTCTGCCTCTCATAATTGCAGTTCTTACCCTTGTAGCTGCTCTGGGAAGTCACTTTCAGGGCTTATGGGGGAAGTTGCCTGTTGGATGGCTCAAGATATTCCACCAGGGAGGTGAATATCTTGAGTGAAGACTCCTTGGGAAGCAGTGTGGTTTATGGGTGATGTGCTCCTGGCACACTGCAGTGTGGAGTAAGAGAGCTGTGCCACCTCAAACAGATGCCACCTCCTCACAGTCACTAAATTCTGCCCTATGAAATATCTATCGGAGCTGCCAGTTCCCAAGGTCCAAACTGGTTAGAGCTCCCTCAGACAGAAGACACTGCTTTCTTACAAGGAAGAAAGAAAGACAAAAAGTAAAGCATGAAGTACTCAACACTATTTCAGAGTTCCCTTAAGCTTGGTCATTGGAGAACAGATGCTTCCACCGTTTCTGGGCAACTTGATAGAAATCTGAATAAATAAACAGATAGAAAGTGATGTTACAGAGGACACAAGTTCCTGGAAGTATTTTCTGCTTCATAGCATTGCCACCTCCATCTTAGCCAGGATGAACCAAAGCCAGCTGTCTTTCATCCAGGCACTGATGGCTCCCAGGCATTGGTTGATGGTAAGGACTGTGATTGATATAAAGAAAATACAGAGCTAAGCATCATCCATATATTTACTGGTACTTAAACCCATTTTTCTCTCTCACTCTCCCAAGAAGAACTGGCCTCCTACAGACCAGTCACAATCTGCTCCTAAGCCTGCTATAACTGTTACAGTCTGGATATAATTCAGTCCAAATGCAAACATTTGTATTAGCGGGTTTCATGTTTCACCCTGAAAAATTAAACATGCTTAAATGGCCCAGGAAAGGTGGCAGTGATATTCAGCAAATGGCTTACTCAACTCTAATCCCCCATGCAGTCATTTGTAGGGCAACAGAGATTTACCGTGATTAAGATATTTGCTAAGGATAATATCCCTTTTATTACTGCCTGTTTTCAGAGACACTGGCTTAAATATAACTCAGTAGAGAAAAAACAAGGAGGGAACAGCTGCAGGCTTTTCGAGACACGTTTTCAAAGGTCATTATATGAGATGATTATAACACAGCTAGAACAATTGAGGGAAAACAATTATAAATGTTGCTGATGGAAAAATTAGCTCTCTCAAATAGTAAAGTGAACAAGAAGACCCCTTCATAATTACAGGATGTGTACAATACTGAAATATTGACCTGTAGTAAAATACATTTACCAGTGTCTTAAGGACATTTTCACCGACGGTCCTTAACAGTTTTCTGAACAATCATGACTGGGAAACTCAAAACTAAATGTCAATTGGCTCTATCTCTGCAAGACCTTAAAGATCAAAGTTCCTAAGAAGATTTTGTGTCTAAAAAAGTGATGGAATGCATTAATGTCAGAAGTCTACCTTGCCTAAAATTATAATTTTCAACAGGACTTGTGAAAAAAAATATTAAATTTTGCTAATTAAAGCATGCATGCTTCACATAATCAATGCATAGCTGACCCTATTTCCCAGATCAAAGAGCTGGAAATGCATGGAAAGAGAAATCTGTCTTCCACACAAAATCCTAAAGGATTTAAATGGAGGATCTGAGCAAAAAAAGATATTTTGTAGGAAACAGAGATGGTCATGCTCACTTCCTTATGAGGTCAGGATTCTTTCTCAAAGAAGACTATCTTGCCTAGTTTATAAACTGTTAAATTAATGAGACTGAACCTAAGATGTAACTTCATAACCAAATTGCACTCCATCTTAGCCAATAACTTCTCTTTAGCCCGATTTTTGCCTTGCTGGCCTTCATCCCAGCTTCGTTAGCTGTTCCACTGCATACCACCCAAAACAAAGAACATTTCTTGCCTTGAAATGCATAACTCTTCATTATATCCAGCCATTCCACCAATCCCTTAGCTGATAAACGAATGTGTTTACCTATTGGGTGGTGGTTAGTGTTGGCCTGTGAAAAAGGGCACAGGGGACAATCCAATTTCTCACCCAGCCACTCTCTCCAGAAGAACTGTGTTAATGGCAGATACATCTCCAATTGTCCACGCCACTACATCTTGTACTGCACCTATCAGACACTGATCGACTGCAATGTTGGAACAGCTGGGATGCATGGAGGGCCAGATGACTCAACTGGAATATGCAACCTTTTAGTGATAAGTTAAAACTCAGCAAACTTTTATGGAGACTGGAATTCACTAAATAATAAAGAAGATGATCTCATGTGTGAGGAGATTTTGCTTGTTTCAGCCCATACTTAGGCAGAAGAATACTTACATTGCAAAAGTCACCACAGAACAATTTTTTGTGTCAGCCTCAAGAGAAAAGCCAAAACTTTACTATGGATGTAGTCACTCTAGACCATAATTCACAGAGCCACAGAGGACAAAAGGCACCACTGGAGACCATCTAGGCCAACACCCATGCTCAGACCAGAGTCAACTAGAGCAGCAGGTTGCTCAGGGCTCTGTCCATTCAAGTTTTTGACATCTCCAAGGATTCAGACTCCACAATATGCTTGGAAACTCTGTTCCAATGATCCTGTTAATCATGTGAGAGATGAGTATAGTGAGCACCTGTTAATATATATCTCCTCTGGAGGCATTAGGAAGAGGAGTCTCCAAGACAGGAAACCTATTAAACACTAAGACAGACACCTCTAAGCAGCATCCTTGAACAAGAGTGCCTCTGCAACAGGACTGCCCATGAGCAGCTCGGCTTGGAGATACCCATCAGGTACCCTTCTTTGTAACCTTGTGACCCTCATTTTCATATATTTGTATTTCAAATATCAGCCAATTCCCAGGACTTTCTGTAAGAAATAGAGACTTTTTTTGAGTGCATGTAGATCTGAGTCCATCCTCCTAAAATTAAAACAGATAAGCACATCTAAAGACAGAGCAAAGGTGCTTCGGGCACTCCACTCCTACAATCTTCTGTGAAGAAGGTAACAGAACTAAAAGGCTATATTCCAGTCTATGCTCCCTTTCAAGCCTTTTCCTCACACTCCTATTCCTGTGTTCCTATATTTACTTACTTTTCACTTGTTTCACTTGTTATCTGAGTTTTGCGTCTTCTAAAGAAGATCTATCTTTGGAAGATAGAAGCAAATTCTGGATTCCAAATCCCCAATTGCACATAAGTCTATATAGATCAGAAATTCCTCACTGTGGCAAATGCCTGCTCCTTGGCATTGCTACAGCTCCTTGATTGTTGTTTTCTTCCAGTTTCCTTTCACTTATGACATGCACCTCATACCCCAAGTCCCAGAGCTTCCTCCTCATCTGTGTGAACGTGCTATTAATGAGAACTTTCCATTCACCTCAGGATTTGAATAAATCCATTTTAATCAAGTCAGCAATCCCTTAGGCAAGGGAAGGTGGAAGAAACCTTCCTAGAACAGCAAAGGTCTCCTGAGTCCTTGAATACACCCTTTCTTCTGAATTCCCCACAAGCACTTAAGCTGTGGGCGACCTGGTCATTCCCTCATTTCGACAGCCAGGATCTAAAAAGGATCGTCCCCTTTAATTTGGGACATAAAAAAAGTGAGAATGTCACAAATTGATACATTTGCACAGAGATATCTTTTAACATTATTTCCATTCAGTTTTGCCTTGAGAAAAGCCTTGGAAAGATGCTGTAATTTAAGTTTTAAACATTGAAGTTTGCTACCCTCGATGACATAGAGTGCACCTGCTAACTGCTGCAGAAGCTAATCTGAAACTCTGAAAGCTACAGCACGGATGACAGTCCAGAGTTATATCAAATAGGCAGATTGCCAACTTCAGAAGTACCCTGCAAACTCAAGTTTTGGAGGTCTGTAACTATTTCCACAAGTAAGAAGATTGTTCTTTGCAAACGACCTTGTCAGATTCCTTTAAAATTACACTCCTGATGCACCCATCCAATTTGCAATGTTTAAGAGGCGCCTTTCCCCACTGTCACTTTCATTAGTCTGAAGTAGTTGTCTTTTTATATTCTGCTGTGAAAAGGCTGGCAGTGCTGCAAATTAACTGCTACATTAAATTTCCAAAGCAGAGTTCAGATGCACCTAGTTGCACTTCCCTGTTGGACAAACGCAGGTATATGGTTATCTAAGGAGGAGAAAGAGAACAATATCAAAATATATATGCTAGATTGTGAGGTGAAAGTTAAACAAAACGCTTGGGAGCCCAGGACAAATTTAATTCTCATCCTACTCCTTCCATTAATGAATTTGGGCTGACTTTCTGAAGCAGCTGTGTTCTGCTGCCTCACCTTTTATTCGTCTAGCTACACCACAGGAGACAATGGTAAAAACTTTTGTTACTGCATTGAAAAGATGGGAGGGATGCACTAAGGAGAAAAAAACTACATGAATATGTAAGGAAAAAGACTTCACTAGTACCACTGTTCACAGCACTTTTGTTCTTCTCTTCCAGTGATGGTGCTAGTCTGTAATGTCAGGAGTAATGCTGCTTAAAGTTATTATTAAAATAGCTGAAAGGGAGAATTTAGTCTTATATCATTAAAACGATCTTCTCCAAATGTTCAAATAATGGCAATAATAATTCTGACACAGGAATATTAAAAGGACCCCACATAATCCATGGGGTTGCCTAGAGCATAAAATACAGAAAATGAGGCCTACTAGATTAAAAGCAAATTCACTACTGTCCTAAATAATTAAACACACAGTATTCCCTCAATGACTTTGCCTGAGAAGGCAAAACGTAGCTGGGAGAAATAGTTACCAAATCTCCCAAATTCATCACGGATGCTTTAGAAGTCCCAGTTGACAGAGACATTATTAGGTGACATCCTCCAGTGCCTTTTAAGTAGTCAGAAAAATGTGTAACCGATAAGAGCTTTAGCATTCAGCATTAGCATCATGAAAAGCTGAAAAATATCAGGAGGTACCTGTTTTTAAAATATATAATTAATTTGAAAACCAAATGTAGGACTGATATTGAAAAAATGTGGAAGAAATTCACAGTATTGGAAAGAGTTCATTACCATGCATCTACCCTGGAGATTTACTCTTCTCTGCATTTCTTCCAAGAGAAATTTATTTGAGGAAAGAAATTGATCTGTATTTTCTGTCTTGAATAGGTCGATATACAGGACCCCCTGAAGAAGTAACATATAAATTTGCTTCTCCGTTCTGCATACTGCTCCGGGAGGCCTTTAAACTGTGGATTCAATGTAAAAGATATAAACTTTCACAATAGGAAAAAAAAAGAAAGAAAAGAACCAAACCAACCAAACCTTTGCAATTTGGTTTATAAGGATATTGTTTCTGGGACATGTTTTCCTTCTCACCGTTCTTCACCAGTATGCCAGAATACATTGAAATCTATCATTCAGAGCTTGCAAACCTTTATCACAGATTTAGATTTTTGGGTTTTGTTTTTAAAAAAAAATGGTTTCCTTGTATTTATCTGAGTTAAATCTCCTGGGGAGAAGGCTCCCTGATCACATTGGCTCTGGCAGCAGCCAAAACCATCTCAAGACACCATCCACAAGGCAGCTTCCATTGTCAGTACAGAAAGGTGTCACAGGTGCCCACAGTGCCCAAGGATGGGCTGAATCTCCTGAAACCTGTTGTACCCAAGAGCAAAGGCTCCCAGTTCCTTCTGTCAGTACTAGTGACCCACCTGTCCCAGCACAGAAAGACTGCAGAGTATCTCTTTCTTGTCTTTCACCAAATATCTGTGGCTTAAAAGGGTTTTTCACCCTTGTTTTTTTCGCAGGACCCCACAGAAAACTTAAATGCCAGTGGACAAAGGGAACGGATAAAAGCCACAAGTTTATGACTTATACAATTCAAGCAGATTTGAGAATTTGTCTTTTTAGTGGTTCATGTAAAGGAAAGCAGTTCAGCAAAGGAAATCTTTCCACCCACATCAGGAGGAAGCAGCACCCTGGTCTTTGCTGGTCTGTTTTCCTTTTGATGTCAATCAGGGCTGAATGACACGGTTTGAAAGAAAACTGGGGCTTTTGCTTTTTTTTTTTTTTTTTAACCCTCCCAGATCAGCAGCATTTTCCTTCTCCGTGGGGGCAGGGGCTGACAATAATCTCTGCCTTCACTGGCAATGAAATCACACGTTCCTCTTAATCCCACTCCTGACAGCCAAGTGATTAGTGTGCTACAGAGATAGGGCTATTTGACAGTGCCTGAAAATCTCTGCCCATCAACGGCTTAAAACAATATTAATCATTAGCATTAAAGTTTCTCTGACCCCAATCACAGGCTGATGGATCTGTCCTGTCTTATTTATAGCGTTCCCTTATTTACACCTTTTCATCGCCACAGCGTTGGCTGCCTGAGGTTTTATTGCCCTTATAAATTTCCACTCCCTGCACCACCTTAACGGTTTTGAAATAATACAGATAAGCAAGAGCAAGCTGATGAATGCAGGAGGTAAAAGGTTTATTCTGCTGCCTCGCTGGATGGGCCAGAAGGACGTGCCCATTAAACAGCCCTCACTCCATCACGCTGCTTTGGAAAGCCTGCCTCACCAAAAAGCAATGCCACGAACAATACAGTGAACTTCTCCTGCCACCAATAAACCTGTCTTACAAAGGAGATTAATGTTTTTCTGAAAAGGTTGATAACTACTGAATTACCAATCTATCCCAGCACTGAAATCAATCACCAGCGTTAAAGGGACTGGGAATACATTTAGGTCTCTCTTTGCTCTCGTCTGAAATGACTACAAAAGCTCTGCTCTTTCCACAGCCCTCTGGCTCTTGCTCACGGCATTTTGCAAATTCTGCCTGGGGAGTGAAAAACCTGGAGGATGTGTGAGGAGACCAGGCTTTTCACGCCGTGTTCACAGAGTTTAACAGAAAAGGTGTAATCCTCAGCCCAGCAAAGTCAATGGCAAAGCTCACACCAGATTCAAAACTGAAGGAGTGGACTGCAAGGAAATTAAAAGATAAACAAGATGCATTTGCTGCAAGCCTAGGTGGTTCTTTCAAAATGTCCTTTCCATACATTTCACCTTTACATACATTGAAATCCCCCAAGAGACATGAAACAGCTTCACATTCACCGGCATCTGGGAATCACCGATGCAGAGAATGACTCTTTGCAATTCCTTGATTCCTGGAAAAGCTCTGCCACAAGTGATGGTATTCTGCTGTTTGTCCAGGTTTGGAAGTATCACTGACCAAAAAAGACATCACACACCCTCACCCAAAGGCAGACACTCCTGGGACACAGCACGGCAGCTCCATCACTATATTACAGAGTGTGCAAACTTGAAGATGACATTTATATCAGAAGATGATCTAACTGGAATTAATTCTTAACTGGTTTTAAAATTCAGTTGCTTTCTAATCAAAATTGCCAAGGGCTGTTAGGAAAAACAATTTTATCCAAGTAGGATTTCGCCAAGGACATCGGGATGGGCATTCCCATGTTTGAAAAAAGCCAATGACATTTCACAAGAATTAGCTGGGCCTCTTGGATTAGAGTTAAATCTATGGTGGAGAGAATGAGTGCCCACTCTCTTCAAAACATGGGTCCGGGTCAATTCTCAGCACAAACGTTTTCCCATAAATCAAAGCTACAGGTTCTGAACTAGAACAAAGTAACCTCCTTCACCCTCCTCCCTCCTCCAACCCCCCCCGCAAACTTTTGGCACTTCACCCTTTGCCAAAAAATGCAAGTTTCCATCCCAGATGCATTTCTCAGAGTCGTGATGTCTTTCACAAATATGTTTTTGTATTGTTACAGAGGGATTTGAGCTGCAGTTGGAGCCCAGGTCACAATTCAGGCATTCTGAAACTTCAGAGGTTTGGGGCTTACATTTGTGAACAGAAGGGAGAGCAGCAAAGTTTGGTTCACACTGTGTTATATCGCTGGAATGATTAATACGGGGAGGCTTCACACTCACCAGGCTCCAATTATCACATCCAGCTGCTCCACATAGCATTTTAAAATTAAATAAAAACAATAATTAAAAAAAAAAAAAAACACTGGATGGAGATTACCTCTCCCAGAGTCCTTCAAGTCATAAACTGAAGCAGCAACTGCCCGAAAAGAAAGAGGGACAATATCACTATAGCATTACAGGGGGCTGCAGTTCAGGCTATTTAGAGCTGAGAAGGGGATGGTGCATCCAGGACAGCATGGCAGCAGCCCAGGAGGAGACAAGAGACACATAAGCAAGGTAGGAGCCCTCTCCTTTCTCGACAGTGCTGCCAGCAAATGGACACTCAGACACCACATCTCAATCTAAGTAAACCCTTTGCAGAGACAGGCAAGCATTCATGTCCCCATTTTGCTCAAAGGCACTTTTGAAATAAAGAAGCCATAAAAATAACCACAGAATCATAGAATTGTCTAGGTTGGAAGGGACCTTTAAGATCACCTAGTCCAAGCAAACGACCAAAAAGCCATCATGGGCAAACAAATGCTGCAGATTGATCCCCCACTTGTACAACAGCCCAGAGCAGCAACCAACCCCGGTAAAAATGGATGCAACAGTACTGCCGGGGTGCAGAGAGGTGAAGTTATCTCCTCAGCATGACTTGGGCAGCCCCACAGATCCTGTTCCTGGCCAGGATTAGACCACGTAACCCCTCTGGAAAGTCTGGCACAAGGAGCAAATATTTCCTAGCTTACAGTAACACACAATCCTACACAGTTCTCAGTCTCTGAAGTGAGGGGGATGAACAAACATCAAATTGTTTGAATAATACTGGTGAATCCAGATTTCAGTTAAAGGGAATTTATGTTAGACCAATTAAATACTATGTCAATTCCTTCTAATTATATGTTCCTGCAGCCTACCCGGTAATTATACTTAATAGGTCTAAATCAAATCAGCATGTTACCTGAGAAATAATTGGATTTGTGGGCAATTTTTTAATCATCTTGAAAGGTACCCCAGAGATTTAAGTCCTCTGTGTGTTCAGATTTTGATCCTTGGCATGAATGTTTTTGGAGGCTACATTGGCCCTGATAAATTGAATGTGCCAGTTCTCTGGCACTGAGGCCAACTGGCACAGGACAATGCACAGCCACTCTCATCAAGTGTTTTAGCCTCTAAAATAGGGTGGCTGTAACCAAAATTTCCACTGGAAACCATCCCCAGACAGTGCTAAATGTCAGGCTGCATCTACACTAGCAGAGAACAACTCCAGCCTTCACCTTCACCAAGGCATGTCCCAGCTTTGACCTCCAGGGACCCTCTGGGGGCTCTCTACTGGGGCTGTCGATAGCAGGATGCTTTGCAAAGGTACCTCCAAGCTTAGAAGCACAAGTCATAGCTCTGCTCTGCTCAGACCTGTACTGTGCTTTTGAACATCCTCCCAAAGGCTGGTGCATATTAGAAACTAAGGCAAACATACAACGGGAAAAGAAAAAAAATGCTAAGTTTTGGTGAACCCTGGCCTTCAAATCTCACAGCAGCAATAAATAAGCCTGACTTACCCCAAGCTGAAGCATAATAGAGCATTTTATTGATTATTTTTGATCTCCCTAAACATTCTGTACCTTAAAATTTGAAGTATACACAGACATAGTGTATTTTTTGTTTACAAGCACAGAGAATACACAGCACTGCCAAACACCTGACATTTAAAAGCAGTCCCATGAACATATCTGACTCCTTTACACGCAGATGAATGTCCACTAGACCCCAGATTCAGCCACAGGATCAGAAGGAACCACAATTAGCACAGGACTTCCCAAAAAACACACAAGCCATTGAACTTCTCACTGATTCTAGTTAAGCAAGCACTCCTCTAAAATATTTTTTTGAATTTCTAGAGAAAGTGAACCATAATGCTTTGGCATCGAACCTCTGTGTGAGTTTCCCTGCTTCCAGCGAAAGCAATCTCAGATTGAGACTGCCCCAATTGCTCTGCTCCCCAAAATTCCACCTTTTGGAAGATCTGGAGCTTTCAGTTTCAGCATGATCCCCTCTCCTTGAAATTCTGCCCATGAGAATCCAAAATAGCACCTTGCCTTGCGAGTGAACCCCACACAGCCAGTGAGCATCGAAACCACTAGATTTCAAATGCAACGTGAAGTCAGGGAGGCATAACTGCAGTGACAGTGGCTGGAGGGGATGACTGCACCATCCAGTTATTCTTCAGCAAAGGTACAAGTAAATGCCACTAACTTCTGTTTTGCTTACTTTCAAGGAAGCAAAATTCCTTATTTTGGAAAAAGGATAACTAAATATCCTTTAACTAAATAACTAAAATAACTGAAAAAAAGTTATTCTTTTTAGATAACTACCTCTATCCAGGGGATTTTTGAGGCTGAGAGGGAGGGCTTGGGCATCCTTATTTTATATTACAGATGTCCTGTCCAAACTCTGCAGGCAAAGCACCTCTCATACCCGTATATGGGAAAACTCACATTCATTCTACCTAGGTAAGCACATAACCAGGCATCTACTTCAGTAGCATGGTCACATCAGGCTGCTCCAAGAGGCAAAGGAAAGAAATATATGTCTCTAGAGGACAATTGAGACCTTAAATGGCTTCTTATTAAAGTACTTCCATAGTGTCTACTGTTAAGAAGGACAAATTCAGGAACAGAAACATAGCCCAAAACATTGCATTTGTCTTTTGATAAAGTGATGGATTGAAGCAAGCACCAGGTAGTGAGCTCTGGACAAGGTGCTCTTTGGTGTTCTGGTGTTCTTTGGTTACAATTATGCATGCTCAACCTCTCTGGAGCAGGTCAATACTTCACAGGACCACAGCTTTTGGGGTCAACTCTTAAACATGATGGCCTTCCACTGGATTCATTTACAGCTCATAAACAATACTCAAATACTCAATAACCCCAAAAGCCCACCAAAATTTGTCATGGTCCTGTACTTTTTGTTCTGTGAATCCATTTCTTCAGTCCCCTCATTAAACTTCTCTTTACAGCAAGGTGAAAAGACAGAGTTACCAAACTCACATAACTGTTAGATTCAGTTTGTGAGACTCAAAACTGACACCTTGAATCATCAAGGAAAGGTTGACCATGTTCTGGTGTGTCTGTGCAAAGCTAACCCTCACATACTTCAAACCTTGTTATTAATCCATGAGGTTCTGATTAAAATTTTGCCCAGTGATTAGAAGACAATAATTTGTGTCAGGTTACCCTGTTTCACCCTGAAAAATTGGAGCTGCCTGAAAAATGTCTCAGGGAAATGTTTTCAAGCAACTTCCCCTGCTCTCTTTCAGGAAAATCACTTACCCAGCACACACGCAGACTCCTTCTTTTCTAGCATATCTGTAATTAGCAAAGAATGACAAGCCATAAATATTTATGCACAGATGGGATCCTGAAGTACCTTCAGAAGTTCAGCACAGGCCTCAATATTCAGATTTCTCAAGCGCGCTTTGAAACAAAACCTGCAGGTTTAGGAGGACTTGTCAGAACACCCTGCTAATCACCCCTCTCTCGGGGATGCATTTCTTACCCAACAAGGGATGTTCCAATCACTCACGAAAACCCCACAACAAATGCAGGTGCTTCATTACCTACTTTTCATTTGAATTCCTCACAGATCTTGCCAGATCCCTTCAGTTCATTAGCACAGGTCTCTGCGTGCAAAAAGATTTCTCTGCTGCTGACAGGGTCTGAACGCTTCTGCTTTTGTTTCAAACTTTTTCTGAAATCAGGTATGTTTTTCTTCCCCGTGCAAACATTTTTTTTTTATTTCTTCCTCAAAAATTTTGCTGACCGCAATGCTGGAACCGTGCTAGTTATGTCATCTAAAAATCTTGGGATTAGGCTGGTGTGAAATGCCATGCCCAAACTATGAATTCAAACAGAGTCAGGGCCTGTTCTCTGGCTGAAATCAGTTGGCACAGTTTGGCCACCATCAAACCCTGTCAGTCTCCAAACTAACGTGTCTGCTTTCAAAGCACTGATGGAAAACAGTGCCCAGGCTGTGCTAATGCCCCTGGTGGGACCAGGAATTGGCCAAGAGGGTGTTGGTTGTTCTGGGCCAAAGCTGTACCAGGCTCACCTCTTCTGCAACACGCATGATTGTGCTCCCAGTACCCAGGCGCCCGTCCCGTTTAATTTAAACGCAGCTAATGAGATCACACAAAACATAGATTAACATTTCCCAGCCTGATCTGGGAGCAATTTAGAGCTGGCTTATGGCATGGCGTGGGCAGATGAGCTTCCTGTTGCACCACCTGCCTTAGGCACCCTTGTCTGAAGTCCTTGCCCACACAAAATGCTCCTGCTCCATCTGCAGGGCAGGCAGAGAGGGGACAAGTCCCAGTAGCCCACTGGGACAGAAAGGTGGCTGCAGATGGGAGCAGGAGTAGCCCACCCACCACCGACAGCGTGAGCTCAGCGTTGGCAAAGGCTTTCGCTGGCACCTGCAAAAACAATCTGCAACTGGGGCTGCCAGCAAGGAGGAGGGAGCCAGAGCAGCAGCATCCCAGCAAGACAGCAAGCGAGACGGAAAGGAGGAACTCTCTGCACCCAGGGGGTTATGTTACCCCAAAAACAAAGGTGGAAGAGAACAAGAAGTCCTAGGAGACCTCTCTGGTGAGTATTTAGTATGAAAACGCTCTAGTCTCGCCAGAGCAAGGAGATTTGGTAGCGAGATACTTACTTGGCCTGCACTTGTACCACACGATGAGGTATTTGCCGGTTCCAGGGCAGGGATCCGCGCCGAACAGCCGGCTGTTGACCAGAAACTGGCAGCTCCGCCGGTCCTGGCACTCGTCCAGCATCTTCTGCAGCCAGGGGATGCACAGACAGAGAGAAACAAAAGCACGTCAGTGTCACCTTCACCAAAGGGGTCATCGCGTGGAGACAAGCTGGAGAACGGCAAGGCCATCCTCGCCTCCGCATCCATCCCCCAGCACGAGGGCAGGCAACGGGGCTTAACGCAATGGGTACCCCAGGAGCCACGGGCTAGGAGAGGGCTAGTACACCTACTGGTTTAAAGACCACGACACCTTTCCCTTTCCTCCAATGCAAACATGTATTGCACCGTTTGGAAACATTTGCATGCAATTTAATCTTGGTATAAGGCAGCACCGTCCCAGGGAAAGCAGCTTTGAGGACATGGATCAGCCTTGACAGTTAAAAGCACAGACCCAAACCCTGCCACCACCATTCTGCTTTAGATTTCTCTGGAGATGCACAATTTCAACCACAGCTTTTAAGAGAGCTCTTGCCTCCATAGTATAAAAGCTTTGGCAATTGCTGGTATTCCAATAATTAGTGATTGTGGTTGGAACACTCTTACACAGCCAACTTAGTCAGTTTTTAATAGGGCTCACTCCTCTTCCCCCATGACTATCCCATTCCTCTTAGGGTCCTCCCACCCCCAGTATTTTGGGTCCTGTCCCCTTTTCTGCACTACCTTTCCTGTACCAGTCACTCCCCACTTCCCCATTCATAACTCTCATAAAAACTCCTCCTCAGAATCCACAGGGGCAAGACATTCTGTCTCCTGCTAGAAAATAGCTTCATTAAGGAAGATTAATGATTTCTCTTAACCCTATGGTCCTCTGAAGCAGTAGTGGGGGGGAGAGAATATTTAGTGGGGCAGTAATTAAGTTTTAAATTCAGCTGGATGGCTTAGGTGGTATTTATGTGCTGCTTTAGAGCCCCTAAAGTGCTAAAATTACCATAATGTTTGCCTGACACACATGAACCTGTCAGAGCATTTTGACACCACAGAGCAAGGTAATCCACCAGCCTCACCAAGTCCCTGTGATACAGAGCTGTGAATTCCAGTCCCAAAACAATTAATTTTCACTTTTAAGGACATGCTGGAAAAATCCTCTCAGAAATTCTCCCCTAGATTCCTCTGGTCTCTGTTGTCTTCTCCCTGTTCCCTTTTTTTACACCCACCTCGATGTTTGGGCTTTCCCACAATCTTATCCCCACACCATTAATACAAAGGCTGTTCCATCTTCACCACATGCCACTCAAAACAATTTTCTCTCTGCCCCAGTGACTACTCTTACTGAGTTCTCCCTGAACATAATATATACATATATATGTATATAATCTGTAGCATTATAACTCTGAATGTCACCCTCGGAACAAGAGGAACAGCAGCTGTTCCAGTTTGAAGTGCAATTTGAAACTGCCTCATTTGTGGTTGTTCATAACTTCCTGAAGCTTTCACCTTTTGGGCTAACACATGCAAGAATTCGTGCCTGCCTCAAGCCTGACCTTTATTTTAAAGTTCAAACCAAGACAATTCAGGCCTTTCTAGGGAGCAGAGAACATATGCTGCTGTTTTCCACTTACAAAGGTAATAAAATGCAGGCATCTTGTTTCAAAATACAGGGCTTAGGAGGGAAAGGCTGAAAGGTGAACACTGAAGGAGGTGCCTGGGAGCATTTAGCCCCAACTTGACCGACACATTAAAATGCATAGAAACAGCATATTTTTTCCTCTGGGTTCATAAGGCTTGACTGCTCACTCAGCATGTGAAATTTAATTCAGTGAAAAATCCAATGAGTTGCAAAGGAATTTAAGTGAGGCCTCTATGCAGATTCCTCTTTTCATCTCAAAAGACAAAGAGCAACTGGCACAACTCTTGAGAGCTTCATATAGAGAGAGAAAACCTCTCCAAACCACTGCAGACCTGCAAGGATTTGCTGGTACTGGACAGCCAGGGCTGCGTTTGCACCCAAGCAGTGCTAAGAACAGGGAGCAAAGGGAAAGAAGCAGCACCCAGAATGTTTTCCTTCCCACAAGGGAAGCTTTCTCTCCTCAAAGACAGCAGACACAGGGCTTTTTGGTCACAGTTCATAGCAGACGGGTGGGATTTTCATCCTTCATCCCTGCATCATAGGTGCTATTAAAACCAGTAGGAAAACCAGCCTGGGTTTCAGCAGAGACCAAGTTAGGTCAGCAAGAAGTCTCTCTGAAAACCTCAGTTTTTATTTGTCTTTAGGCTCAGCACCAGGAGCGAAGGCAATTACTTGCCAAACTCAGAGAATGAAGAACTTGGGCAGCCTTCGCATATCATAGAATCATAGAATGGTTAGAGTTGGAAGGGAACTAAAGATCATCTAGTTCCAACCCCCCTGCTCTGGGCAGGGACATCTCCCACTAGACCAGGTTACTCAAAGCCCCATCCTGGTCTTGAACAATTCCAGGGATGGGGCGTCCACAGCTTCTCTGGGCAACCTGTTCCAGTGCCTCACCACCCTCACAGTAAAGAATTTCTTCCTAATATCTTATCTAAATCTATCTCCCCTCTTTCAAATTAAAACCATTACCTCTCATCCTATCGCTACATGCGTGACAAGATGAGCCTCTACCTGCCCTGTGGGT